>VZRO01006420.1:7950-24123 GCA_013397915.1 Daphoenositta chrysoptera
CAGAGCAAAAAATTTTTCTTGGGTGTTTTATAAAAACTTAAGAAAACAACCTTACGTGGCCCCAACCAAGCTGAACACTATTCTTTTAAAAAGAAAACAGTCCTAAATTAAGAGTGGAATTTTAGCTTCAATTTTGAATTTCCTGGCTTTTGTTGGTTTCTTATATACCCTCATTATTTCAGCAGTGTGTTGTTTTTGGTCTGACTAATATTTAGAAATTGTTCCATCCAGCCTTTAGATGTCTACTGTTTGAGAATGATTCATTTCTCTTCGACTTCATGAGCAAAATTTGCACAGTGGGACCTTTTCCTGCCCTTAGTGTGTCTCTCCCTGCTCCCTGCTCCAGAATTCCCTGTGTTTTACCCCAATAACCTGTGGGGTTACCTCACAGCTGTGGAGGTGCTGTTGACATCCACTGGGAGCTGCACCTTTGCAGGGATGTGGGTAAGGGAGTCATTTTGCCAGGATGAACAGCCTGAATGCAAAGCAGCAGCACTCGGGATGCTGGCAGCAATTCTGAACTCAAGTCCTGAGACATTCCAGTGGGGTTTGAATAAATATTGGACAGAAGACGTTAAAAAAAAATAAATTGTGAAAATAAAATTTCAAAATCTCTTTCTGAGGTATTTATTTTTAAATGATTATTTTGCCAAAGGTGTTCCATAGGTTTGCACAATAGCAGTTGTGCAATGGCAGCAGTGATGTGAACTCCCAGGCCCACTGGGTAGGCTGCCACCAGTGTTAGGAAAACAGCTATCACTTCCCAGTATAATTGTCCTGAACCAAAAAAAGGTATCTAAACACTCTGTTCTCTGGCAGTAAATTATGGATAATCCTCTAATTTAGGCTTATGAATGCCAGGGATCATGTAGTGCTCAAAAGCAGAAAATTTATAGTGTGCCAAGAGGTACAGTGATATTTAATATCTTCATTAATGGCACAGACAAAGGGATCGAGGGCACCCCCAGAGAATTTGCAATGACTCCAAGCTGAGAGGTGCTGTTGACATCCTGAGGGATGGGATGCCATCCAGAGGGGCTTGGACAAGCTTGGGAAGTGGGACCTTGGAATCTCATGAGGTTTAACAGGAGCAAGAGCTGGTGCTGCACCTGGGGAAAGCCCTGGTGTAAATCCAGGCTGGGGATTGAACAGATGGAGAGCAGCCCTGGGGAGAAGGATTTTGGGGTGCTGGTGGGTGAGACATGAGCTGACCTTGATCTCTCACAGGCCAGAAACCCCCCTGTGCTGGGCTGACCCCAGCCTGGGCAGCAGGGAGGGGAAGGGGGGGGTCTGCCCCTGTGCTCAGGCGAGACCCCACCTGCAGAGCTGCCCCAGGAGCTGGAGCTGCTGCAGAGAGCCCAGAGCAGGCACCAGGATGAGCAGAGGGATGGAGCAGCTCTGCTGGGAGGAGAGGCTGAGAGAATTGGGACTGTTCAGCCTGGAAAAGAAAAGGCTTCAGGGTGACCTTATAGTGGCCTTCCAGTCCCTGGAGGGAACTGAGATGGAAAATGGAGAGAATTTACCAGTGACAGAAGAAGAGGAATGGATTTCAATTGAAAGTAGGTTTGGATTAGATATCAGGAAGGTGGTGAAGGCCTGGCACAGGGTGCCCAGAGCAGCTGTGGCTGCCCCTGGATCCCTGGCAGTGCCCAAGGCCAGGCTGGATGGAGCTTGGAGCTCCTTGGGACAGTGGGAGGTGTCCCTGCCATGGCAGGGGGTGCAACGAGAAAATCTCTGAGGCTCCTTCCAGCCCAAACCATCCTATGATTCTTGATATCCAGAACCAAGGCAGGGATAAAATCAGGGATAAAATCATGTGGCAAGCCTCAGCCCAGCCTCAGCCCATCCTGCTTGTTGTAGGGGGTGTGAGGAGCAGCTCACATCCTGGGAATGCATTATACCAGAAATTATCTAGATCCATTACAAAAACCTCCATTAAAGAGATGCTGTTTGCTTAGAGTGATGCAGAAAAACAGAGTGGGGCATTGGAAAAAACAAGAGAAATAAAGGCAACGAAATATGACCACTGCTGATGCAGAAATTTCCATGTTTTTCACTTCAAAAGATCCATCTCTAAGGTTCTAAAAAAGAGAGAGGAACATTTTTTTTGGGGTGCAATTTGTTTTTGCAGTGATATATTTCCAAAATCTTTCAGCATGTCTGATATTAGGTTCTGAGCCACAATCCTCAAATGTCACATGGAAAAAGAATTTACTGCTGGTTAGGCATGGGATTTCCTCTGGCATAGCATAATATCAAGCCTTGTGATCTATTTACATTTAAAACCAGTAAAATTAATGAATGAACCAACACAGAGAGCCCTTGTCTGTTTGCAGAGTTTCTGAGTTGCCCTGATTTTCTTATTTAATTTTTTATGACTGCAAGTGTTCAATTTTAACTCGGATTTAGTTTTCAGCAATGCAAATTTTTCTTAATACCAACAACAGATGTTAGCAATATACCCACATCCAAGAACACGTTTACATGTGACCAAACTCGGTGTAATTGCCACATCATCTGGTAAATTGGCATTACAAACAAGTCTCGGGGGAAGAAACACGACTCCCTCTGTATGTCATCACTTTTGAAATTTCCACAGTAAAGAATCAGCGCTCAAAGCTCTTCTTTCTGTGCTGACAACTCAGATAAGGGAGCTTGTAGCTGGGGCTTGCTGTTTCCCAAGAACTTGGTAGAGCCTTGTTTTACTGCTACAAGGGCCCTTTCACGTGGGACAAGCATTTGTGTCATGTTGCCTTGCAAAAACACCTCCCTATCTGCCTTCCGTGCAGCTGAGTGTGCTCTACCATGAATTAAGTAGTGGCAGGCTGCAGAGAAGTAAGAGTACAGAACTTTTTTATCACCTAATTAGCCCCAACATGAAAGTTCTGTATTTTGATGGGAGCTGTTCGAGCTCTCCTATCACTGTGGTTATTGCCCTGGCCACTCCAGACTGGAAATGTTAAACAGGGATAGTACTTTTAGTTTCCCTGGCTAACACAGCCCATCAAATTGCCTCTCTCTGCCACAGATGCTATTCCAAAGTTATTATATTACAGCTAAATGTGTTTGGAATGATGTCTGGCTATCAGCATTTTGTCATTAGAAGAGAGAAAGGAAGACCAGGGGTAGACAGATATCACTATCTGGGCTGTAATGAGTCCCTGAGGGAAAATTAAGGGGTAATTGTAACAAGCCTCTGGATGGACCAAAAAAATATTAGTCAAATCTCATCTGTTCTCCAACTTCCTTCTTTCTTTAAACTGTCAGCACTTTCCGTGCCTTTTGGCTCAAAATGCCTGTCTCCATCTCTGCTGAGCTCCACACAGCTTTTTACTTCCTTGCAAAGTTTTCAAAAAGCTTAAGAGGCTTCTTAAAGTGTCGTTTTGTATGTGGTAGTAAATCCAGTCGAACTGGGTGAATTTGTCAGTGTTTGCATGGAGGAGATGTGGGGGAAAGCTCATCCCACAGTCTGTGCATCTCTGACCTGGGAGGATCTGCCAAAACCCAGGGCTCGGTGTCTCTACCTGACGAGCTGCTTTCTACAAAAAACACCTGACTGCCTGCACTAGAAATGGGCCCTTTGTTTGAGGCGATGGATACTGAACTGGAAAAAGGGATTAAATCTATGATTTCATCATGGACAGCTTTACTTCTTCCTTTGCTTCGGGAAAATTGAAGTTCTTAATTTTCGTGGCTACGTAAATAACTTTGCCTCCAGTTCCAAATGTTTTTTCCTGTTCAAAGAGTCGGTGAAATAAAGATCCCCTAGGTGGAATAAAGATGGTTTCCTGTCCTAGGCGTGTTCTTCTCCTAGGTGCCTGCTAAGACATCGAACATCAAGTTTTTAGACCTGACTTGGAAAATGGGAAATTGCAACGACCAAATAAATGTCCATCTGTTTTCCCAAGTGGTTTGGTGTCCTTGTGTTACACTCAGAACTTAAATCAAGACACAGAGAGACAAGATAGTATTAGGAACATCAGAACATTGGATATTAAAATGAAAAACCAAACCAGTTAAATGGTGTTCCTTGAGATGGTGGCAGGAGATGTATGGTGGGGAACACTGTGATGAAATTCAGAAAAGTTATACATAAACCCAAATCTTGGTGTGTTTAGATGGTCTGGAGGATCTATTATAAAGCTGTGGTCCTGGCTAAGCTTCCTGGCTAATTAGTCACATTTTTTGTCCCCTGGAAATAGTATTCTGAATGTTAGTATAGTATTCTGAATGTGAGTTACAGGTGCTGCTGGGTACCCACCAACAGCGGTGCCTGTCCAAGGAGGGTGTCAGCTCTTTGTGATTATTGGAGTTCATGACCAACGTTATGTGACACAGAATAAATGAATTCTCAGGGAATTACTGGATCCTGCACCATTTTTCCTAGAGCAGCTCAGACCTGCTGAACACTGCTGAGCAAACCCACCTGTGGGACAGGGTGGAAAATCTTGCAAACTCCTCGGCATTCCAAGCCAGTGGAGAAGGAAGCCAAGGTACTGTCAATATTTATATTTAGACCTAGAGATGCATATTTTAATTTTATTTTTTCTTCTCTTTGAGGGTGGACCAGACTGGAACAGTCAAAAACTTGTTGAGCTTAGGACAAAAATAGCACATTTCTCTGCATTTTCTTTTTCTTCCCTCACAGTTTCCTCCATTGACTTTGGTTCAGCTCTCCCTGGACCAACAAGCTCTGAGAGCTCCTATAAAACTCTAAAGTGAAAGAGTGTGCCTGCCAGGTGGGATTTTTGTTCCCCAAGTGCTCACAGCTCTAATTTTCACCACATGTGAACAAGTGTTCGCAGTTTTAAAGATGTGTTGAGTAATTGCACATGCGAGACATCTTCTCTTTAATGCTCCCAGTGTGTTCAAAGGTTTTTTTGTGAGAACACCCCTGTTAACAACGGAGTTGTGGCCTTTAGCTTATACTTGAGTGGGCACTGCTTTGTGTTGAAATATAATTGGTAGCACTTGCCTATTCTTATTCCCTCAGCTTAGCTAATGAAAGACACTGCCATGATCTACTCCTCTTAGGATTGGGGTTGGAGCCTGGAAAATCTGGTTTATCATCAACCCTGGCCACCCTCTTACCATGAACCCACCCAGGAGAGGGATGATTTAGGCAATGAAATTCAATTCATCACCATCCAAAAACCTGTCCTTGTGGGGAATATCTCATGGCCTGGCCAAATGTCCTGTAGGACTGAGTCTGGACACCGCTGGCAGGAGATAAACCAAAGGGGAACGGGTCTGGAGGGCTGATAGAGCTGTGGGACAAAATGAAATAAAAATGGTAGAAAGTGAGGTTTGAATCAGGTGAGGGAACAAATGCAGTTTCTGTGAGATGGGACTCAAACAAGAACTGTGTTTTCTTGTTTTTTCTAAGTCACTGGCCACTAATTCTGTGACAAAATGGTAATGAAATGCTAATTACCTCCAAAAGTATCTGCTTCCAGTTATTACTAGAAATGGCATAGAAAACAACAAATTGTTGAACCTCTCGGTGAGAAAAATATATTTTTTTTCTTGGTCTGAAATTTTTTATTGGTCTGAAAATGTTGTACAGAATTGGGGATTTTCTGAAATAGCACATGGTAAAAAACCTGGTAAATGTTTTTTAAATGTCGGGAACTATAATTAAAAGTCATTTACTCCTGTTTATTTCCGGAAGGTGGCTGTCCACGGCCTGTTTGGGGGGAGCACTGGGTCACCCACCTCTCCTGACTTTGAAAGGACACCAAAAGTGCCTACAACAAAGGCATGGGTTTCAAATCCAAGCAAACGAGCTGCAAGCACCACTTACATTTCTGTTTTTGCAGTGATCAAAGGCTTTGGCCAAGTCACCACCCTACTGGTGTGGAAGGAACAATCCTTGTCCCACCAAATGTGGCTGACCTGAATCAGGGACAAAAGAGAAGCTGCAGCTCTGTGGCTGAGCAGCCGAACCTCTGAACCACAGAATCGGTTCGGCTGGAAAAGACCTTTAAAATCCTCACATCCAACCTTTAACCCAACACTTAAAGCACTAAACCACGTCTGTAAGAGCCACAACTTCGTGTCTTAAATCCCTCCAGGGATGGTGACTCCAGCACTTTGCTGGGAAGCTGTTCCAGCCTGTTTTGGGGCAACCCTCACCACCAAACCTCTCCAGGGTCACACCCCAGAGTGTGTGAGTGCTTTTCTGTGAGCTGAAACAGCTGCTCCAGGGGCTGTGAATGGAAACTCTCCTCCTTTCCAGGCCCAGGGGTCTCTCTCTGGTTCAGCCTCCACAGATAAACTCTCTGGAGATGTGCTTACACTTACGACGTAATTCAAGACAGGAAAAACAAGTGAGCGCTTTTAGATTATCAACACCCTCAGAAAGAAACGTGTTCTTTAGAGTTATGACAGCCCCAGTGATTCATTAGTGGGAAAGAGGTTAATATGCATTTGTAGATATAAACCAGAGCTGATCAGAACAGATTGAGTTCCCTCAGTAGTAGCTTATTACCAAAGAATTAAAGGTTGCTGTGGGATCTGCATCTAAAATTGGAGGAAACTTCTCAGCCAGCAACGCTTTGGTGCTATTATTGTTTTTAACTTGAATTGCTCTTTTCCCTTATTGGTATTTGCCCTGTCATGTATGTGTGGAGAACAACTGTAACACTTCTCCAGAACAGTATAAACTTGTCATATTAAATTTCACTTGGAAATTAAAAGGTTTCTAATCAGCAGAGCAATGAAGCTCTGGAACAGCTTTCCAGGAAAAATGAAGGCCAATAAATTTAATCATAATGAAGCCTGAACAGTTTATAAAAGGGATTATATGACATAGTCCTTAGAATACTAGGGGACTGAAATCGAAGACCTCTTCGTCTCATGTTCCAAACTCTGTTCCTGTGTTTGGATGTTCCTCTCAAAACACATTTTTGCAGATAATTCTGTGATCATTGCTGGGTGAAGAACACCAGGCAGACAATCCCAGGGCACCGTTTCGTGTTGCCTCATTTTTACAGCTGCTAAACTTCAGTTAAAAAATATCTGCTGTGTCAAATCATTTCAGTGTTACCTCTTCATGCAGGCAATGGAGGTGGCTGTGGCAGGGCTGAAGGGAATCCAACAAAACACGGGTACACCTGAAGCAGGTGAGAGATCCAGTTAATCCAGTACCTTGTCTCCAACTGGGGCTGGAAGAAAAGACCTAATGAGCAGAGCAAGACTCTGGTAGTGCTTCTTAGAAGTCCCTTCCTAACTTCCAACAATTTAATGCCCAGAGACCCCACAGAAATCAGATCTAGTTCCTCTGGGCTTCCTAAACCTTCCTCTCTGATTTTTCTTCCCTGAATTAAAGCAGCCACTCTTCTAACACTTAAAGACTTCTGACACGGGTGCAAAGGCTTCCAGAGCAGATTTGCACTGTGTGGAGAAGCTTTTCCTTCTGATGCCTGCTTGCCTAATTTAATGAACAGAGACCAAGAGTGAGTATCCAGGGAACTCAGGTGTGCTTACTGCCCTTCATCCACCTCTGTTCCATGCTGAACCATCCTGATCTGCCCGTGCAGAATCCAGCATTATCTTGAATATCCTTCCTACCTGTATACAGATGTTCTTTTTCCTTTCCTTTCCTTTCCTTTCCTTTCCTTTCCTTTCCTTTCCTTTCCTTTCCTTTCCTTTCCTTTCCTTTCCTCTCCTTTCTTTTCTTCCTTTTCACAGAGAGACATTGTAACTACAGACAGCATTCGAGATTCATGCCTACCACAGATTAATAAATTGACATAAAGATATTCTCTCTAATTTTGTTCTCTAATTGTTTCTTAACATCCCAGCATTCAGTTTTCATTTTTCATTAGCTGCTGAATGCTGAGATACTTTCATGGAACTTTACATTCTGACCCTCAAACCTCATTCTTGAACAGCTTCAATCCCAGCTTCCAGTGTGCCTTACCATTGATTGGAGCTGCTCTTGAGAATGAAAATACTTTTCTCTCCTCCTTTAAGAGAGAGTATCAGTCCTAACTCAGCCTCTAATTCCCTGGTTGAAGTTGGCCACCTTGGCTTCCAGTTTATTTATGTGCCTGTTTTCTATTAAAAAATAAGATAAAATCATTATCTGCCTAAAATTTCTGGTTTCCTTGGTGCAGCACAGCTGCAGGAGGGTTACAGGTCCTGTTGCTTGTTGGAGTTGCAGTTCATCCTTCCAGCTGTGGAGATTATCTTCCTAGCAGCATGTGAAACTTGGGATGTTATCAGGGCTCCTTGTTTAGAGACCAGCTCTGAAATTAACCATTCACTTTAGAAAAAAATATTCAAAACTTACCCCCACCCCCCAAAAAAATTAAGTTTAATAATTCACAGCCTTTGTAAAAGGAGTTTAAAAATGAGCCATATTTGGGGCCTTTTCTTAGGTGCTGTGATGCTCACAGAAACAATGGATTTCAGTGGTTAGTGTCTGTGTTATTTAGGTTATAGAGAGTGCATTTACAAGCAAATGCAAGAGTTTCCCACCAGGAGTGGAGTGTGTGGGAAATATCAGCAGTAGGCCAGAGTGTCAGCCCATTTCCTTCTCCTTAGCTTTATTTAGCCTTCACCACTAATTGCCATTCATTTTTGGCTGCTAATGTTAATTTTTGCTGGTTTTTTCCCCTCCAATCTGCTAATTCCCTAAGAGATTGTTTTATGTAGTTGGATCAGTAGTTTACATACTTTATCTAGAAACTCATGGTGCTCTTTTCTTATTCTAAACATCTCGTGAAGTAAAATGGGAACTGGAACACTTTCCCAAAAAACAGGCCCCACTCATTTTCTGCTTTGCTGGTGGGTAAATCACAATGGCAAACTGCAACTCTTGAGTTTCTATTCTTATTTATTGTGTAATCTTACAAAGTTCATACAACCCATCCACAGAAGGAGCTAATTAATAGGGTGTCATGAGGTTTAAGCAGTGTTTTTTACAGCTTTTTTAACCCTTGTGGGAAGCTGCTGTTCAAGGCAATTCTGGCTGCTGGCTGACATTTCTGTAGGCAGGACAATGGTGACATTTTTTCCAGGGATTTTCCAATTATGGCTATTGGAGGTTAAGTGCTCCTGGATGAATACAGTTTAATGTTATTAATCACAAAGGACAATATTAAAAAAGGTAGCTTTTTTCATCACTCTGTAAAACACGATCCTGCACACTGTCTATGGAGAATTTGTAAGGTTTTTTTGAACAAGAAAAGCGAATGCTATGAATCACGTGGGAGTTTGATTGCAACACCCAGCTAATATTTCAGTTTATCTGATAGTTCCTGATTAAGTTTATCTTTTAGATACCTCCATCACCTGTGGATATTCAGTCTTCCCCCTCTCTGTTTAGAATAACATGCAGAATACCAAACACAGCCAAAAGCATTTTTTTCTGTGCAAAACGCTCAGCTCCAAGTGGATCAAAGAAAATTGTTGTGCATGAAAGCAGGTGTCAGCACACAGTTTTACCAGTGACATTGATGTAAGATTGTGAAAGAATGTAACTTTTCCAGAAAAATGATAAAGCATGTGAGCTGGTTTGTAGTCTCTACAGCCATCCAGGCTGCTGGTGTGGAAGCAGGTGTAAAATGCCTTTTACTTTGCTGTCAGTAGTGACAGAAACTCCAAAGCCTCTCAGGCTCCAGTTTTCTATATTTAAGACTCGTTCATTGATGTAATGTTTGGCTGTTGGCATTTAGTTGTAAGCAGCACTAGAAAAGACCATATGTAACTCAGTCTTACAAGCTTATGCTCTCTTCCACATGAGTTTGAATTTCTCCTCCGTATCTATCCCTGCCCTCTTTCAGTTGAAAGCCATTGCCCCTCATCCTACAGAGCAACAAAGTAAAGTTTACTGGTGGAAATGTACTGAATTCCTTGGAATTACTTTTTGTTTTCTTAATAATGAATTGATCTGTTTTCACAAGGGAAGAGATTTTCTGTTAGAGTTCATTCTCCCCATTAAAAAAAAAAAACAAAACAAGCAAAAGCCACCCCCAAAACAACAGCATGTACACAAGCTCTCTGACTGCCCTTATTCTTATAAATAAACAGCACATCCTCTGGGAAGTAAACCACCCAAATGAATATTCGAGAGACACTTTTGAAAAAATTCCTTTTTTAAAGCCAAAATTTTGACTGAACTTTTAGGAACTTGACTTTTTGTGCTGCTGGGACAAACAGTGCAGCTCTTTGTTTGATGCCTGCTGAGGGAGAGATGCACAGATGCTCTTTCCTGGAGGATTTTCTATCTGTCAACGTTGTTATTTAACAGCAATAATAAATGATAACATTTTGCACTTCTGCAGTCACTTGAATCTAAAAAGCACCAAATGCTCAAGGAGAATCTTCTAGAAACTGTGGGTACAACTGCAAGGGGCAGGTTTTCCCCAGCCAGGACAGGCTGGACTGAATCCACTGCCCTCGGCAGAGAGGATGTGTTCTGTGCAAACCTCCCAAATCATCCCAGGGCCAAACCCGAGGAAAAGCAGTGTCAGAAATGTGGCCTTAGTGGTGGAATCACTGACAGAGCTGATGAAAACAAAAAGGAGACACAGCTTTATCCTGAAGTCTATTTCTCATATTTATTATGGGATAAAGGTCCAGAAGGAGGAGGAAGGCTTTGCAGTCCAGTAGCATTTCTAGCAGTGTGGGGAATGGGAAATGGCCATGCTCTTCAGTCCTGAAGGTTCATGTAAAGGTGGATCTTCCAAGGAAAATGAGAAATCAGCCTGTAAAGTGCTTGGGACAGAATGGATGTTTTTGGGTGTTGGTCAGCTGTATTGGGGCATGGGTTCTGTTTGAGCTCTCCCTGCATCACCCCACGAGAATAAATAACTGGAATAATCAAGGAGAACAGTAAGTGCTTTGCTTGTGATATTTACTGCTGGGGGGAAAAAAAAATCCCAAACAATTCTAAAAAGGCTCTGCACTCAAAGGGACCTTGTAAGAAACCACTCCAGGTGTTGCACAGGGCACAACTCCTCTCTGCCCTCAGCTGTGACCCTTGTCACAGCCATTTCCTCCCCCTTTAGGTCAGGTTTTCCAGGAGTATCCATGTGCCTGACCACTCTTTATTACAGGGAGGTTCTAGGGGAGGGGACTGTGAGTGTTGGAATGTGGGTATTTAGTGCGTGTGACTGTATTTTGGCAAGCCCTTTACAGTATTTATACCAGAATTATCCACAGAGCTCCTTGATCTGGATTCTCAGTGTTCTTTGTGAGACAAGCAGAGCTGGAAAGGCAGGGAGAGGCTCTGGTTTTCTCTTTTTATTGCCTTGATTTCTGCACAGTGCAGTTGTGGAAAAGATAGGTGAGTCCTTGGTGTAGCTTTGGTTTTAATATTCTTTTTGGTTATGGAGTGACCCACTACTCATGAGTGTATTTACCTGGTTTTAAGTTTTCATTTCTTTATCTTCAAAGCCTGGTTCATGTTGATGTAGAAAAAGTTGAAATAGCGGATGAGCAGTGAAAATCTTTCCAAGTTCTCTCACTATAGCAGCCTTGATTAAAATAAAAATAAATATACAGGCGAAAAAATGTGACCTAAGATTTTGCATAATTCAAAGGAATCCTTTTAATTTTTTTTCAAATGAGGCTTTAATAGGATTATATATGTATGTTTTATTATATTGAAACTGGCATACCATTCAAACCTAAAAACCCCTTTTCACAGTTGTATTTAATGATTCCTACTTCTTTGAAGCTTAACATATTTTTCCCATATGGCAAGCATTTAATTTTTTTCCTATTTTTCTAGTGAAGATTAAATTAAAAATGGTTTTTTGGTTTAGCAAAACCCTTCAACCTATGTGTGCTGCAGGTCGAGGACTCTGCACGCTTATTCCTCACTGCCACCCCATACTTTTCTCAACAGCTTGTTCCAAAACCTGGTGAAGTCAGGCTATTCCCACCATCTCCAGCAGGCTTTGGATCCAGCTTTAGGAGCAGCAGAGAGTTCTGTCCTGCTGCTCAGCCAGGGGCAGAGCCACCATACATCGATATTATCACGGTTTCCCAAAAAACAGTGGCCATTCACACCAGCCAGGGGGAAACCAAGCCAGCAGCACGAGGAGTGACAGGGACAAGAGGTGTTTTGTGCCCCAGGAGAGGCTCGTGGTGCCTGGATTGCCTGGTTTGACCCATTCTGGGAAGCTCATGTTCCACTCACCCCTCCACAGCTCTCTCAAGCTGGGGTTAAACTCATCTCCTGGGCAGGCAGCTCGGCTGGATGGAAGCGTTTGCAGCATTTTCAACCACTGGGTCACCCCACTGGCAGGCTGCTGCCACTGCTGAAACATTCACCCAGCGCAGATTGCAAACTTCAGGTGAAAAGTGACTCTTCTGGGCACTCCTTGCTCCTGTGCAACCAACAAATTTTATATCAAAAAACCTGATCCAAAATCAAAGAAGGCAGACGTGAAACATCCTGGAAGTGCCATTTGGTGTCTACTTACACGAGACTGACACCCCTGTAGGAGGAGGCCATGCCACGAAAACAAGGAAATTCCGTATCTTGCTGCTGAATGTTGAGCCTTGCCGAGTGCTTCAGTGGCTAAATCCCAACTACAACCTAATTAAAGTTATCTAGAGCAAAAATTGTTACACGTGAAAGAGGCTTTGTGTGACAAGACAAATGGTGCCTCCTGGATGCATTAAAGAACACCTGGGAACAAGCTAAAATTCCATGTTTCTAGGTGCCTTATATCTCTTTACAATGCCATTCTATAAAACAAATCACTATTGCCAATCCCCTACACCATCACATTTAGACACTAAGCCGTATTTTTCCTGTGAGAAAGCATTCATATTGTTAAATTTGAAAGTTCCAGTTCCTGGAGCTCACTCCTCATTGGAGGCAGGTAAAAACTGAACTGGGCTGCTCATGTGCTCTGGTTCAACCACACACTTTCCCTTCAGTGCAGCAGTTGGGCCAGAAAAAGCAGGTTTATTTGGAAGTGAGAGAAATTAAAAAGTTCCCATCGAATTCACCGTTCACCATGGAGCTGTTTTGTAGCTCCATGTCTTGGCTGCTTGCAAGAAATTTTGGGACTTTTCAGGTGGAGTTCAAACCTACACCAGAATTCCATGCTAAAATTAAGAGGCAGTATTTCTTTTTATGCATTGAAGTTTATGAATTGAGTAACCCTGTCATGAATAGAACATAAACTCTGATGTTCGTAGATTCCAGATTCATGCCTGAAAAAAAAAATTTGCTACAGGCAAAGAACCCCTCAGCAGGGAGAGAGGAGCTTTGGATTCCATCTCTGCATAAATATTTGTGTAAGAAAATTTAACCCAGTTCCTTAAAAATCATGTTCCATGGTCCAGTGTCATAGAATCACAGAATGGCCTGAGTTGGAAGGGATTAAAAAACCTCCCACTGTCCCAGGTGGCTCCAAACCCTCTCCAACCTGGCCTTGGGCACTGCCAGGGATCCAGGGGCAGCCACAGCTGCTCTGGGCACCCTGTGCCAGGGCCTGCCCACCCTCCCAGGGAACAATTCCTTCCCAATATCTAATTTAAACCTGCCCTTTATTAGTGTGAAGCCATTCTAAAGAAACAATTTTTTTAGATTTTTTTTTTTACAATTACAATAACTATTTCCCTTGTTACAGTATGAAAGCCTCAATTGCACTTGACTCGGTGAAATTGAGTTTCCATTTAATGCAGTGGGAGTTTCAGCACAGACTGGCCAGCATTTCTTGCCGTTCTACCTTCCTGCATACAAAGTGCAGCTGTGAATCCATCTGTTGCTGTGTTTTGTTTTGGTTTGTTTCCTTTTCTGCAGTGCTTGGTTTGGCTGTCAGGCAGAGGGGAACTCGGGGTAGGAAGTTGTAGCTGTATCTGTCATCTCACCTGAAGCAGTTCTCGAGGTTTCTATAAACTGTATATTCTTTGGCTCCTCTACAAAAATGTGAGAATATTCAGATAGAGCTGTAACTGATGCTACATCCGCTTCTTGGAAAAAAGAGATTTAATGGAAAGATAAATCAAGAGTACAAAAGACCTTTCTTCACTTTCATTTATTCCTTGCATATTCAGTTTGCTTTTTATCGCTCTTCGAGCAAAAAATACCCTACACACAACTACATCTCTGTAAGAATGAACCCTTCCATTTCAGTTTTGTTAACTGTGCAGGATTCCAACCATTTGCTTGAGACATGGAGAACTAATCAGTTTTAAGACGTAAAATGATACAAATACTCCTCATTTAAAAAATCATAACATCCAAGCAAACAAAAAAACATAGTTTGCTTTTCTCCCAGGAAATCACATATTTCCATTTATGTATTTTAATTTGCATGGTTCTTTTTCTTTTTTTTTAAAGAAGGTTTATTTTCTCTGGACCTCTGTCTTACATGATAAGTGATTTCTCATTAAAATGTAGTTTTCATTCTTCCTTGGGCTATTAGATGTCACTGACTCCAACAAAGGAATCTTCACATAGGTCATTCCACTTCCAGCCTTTCATTTTCCTATCAAAATCCTAAGGCTACAGTTGTAAGAGCATGAATTCTACTCTTGAAAGACACAAATTGTCCTTAATTCAATTATTATTAATCATATTTTATGGCAATCTGGACCTTGTGGGATGAAGCTCCTCACTGTCCCTAAATAATGATATTACTGCAAACTCTATTTTCCCCCTCTCCCTTCTACACCCATTTTCCCATCTGATCTCTAGTGGTCCTGTCTTCACGGGCTGCACGTATTTCCCCTTTAAAACCTTTTTTTCCTTTTCCAGGTGCAGTTGGCCGGGTGCCTGTGTGCAGCACATCCCGTTTGTTTTTCCAGCAGCCACCACTGCTGTGGGAGCTGGGGTGGAGGACACAAACCTCCCCCAGCCTGCTTCCCAAATCCAGGAAGAGAGAGCACATAAGCTCGGGCAATATTTATAGGAGTTTCAGCTGGAAACACCAGTGCCAAACGCTGGTTTGTTTTCGTGTTTTACCTTTGTATTGCTCAGTCAAAACAAGTTAATTTTAAATGGAATGTTTTCATTCTAGGGAAAAAAAAAAAGGGAAACAGAGCAGCTCTTTGTGAGGTGTTATTTTTAGTTTTACCACTCCAAAACTATTGAGAGAGGGGAGTTCTGATTTCTGGTGTCTATAAACCCTTTAGGTTTATACCTTGCAGTGTTATTTATTATTGCACAAACTTTTGTATTACTTTTTAAACCTCTCTAGTCAAGGATTTACTCCTGGATGAGCGCTCACAATCACCCCATAAAAGAGCACAACAGAAGCCAGTGCAGACAGATCCACATTGCTGAAGAATAAAATCCCCCACAACAGCTTGGAAAAGGCTTCTGTTGGACCCAGGACCCATTAGAGTTTCTCCCACTGGATTTTGCCTTTTCTCACTGTTTTCGGGGGATTTTTTGTCCTCATTGCATTATTATTTTTCTTACCTTATGCAGCATGGAAAGATTATTTGGCCTTGCCTTCAAGTATTCACCAGGTTGAACAGCACCTTGCACAGCCTGTGAAGGGAATAACGTAATTTTAAATTTATGAGTGTCATCAATATTCTCTCAACCTTCACAGCAACTGTTTCTGCTTTTCCTGCTCCCCCCAAGAAGTGATTTTGTGAGGGAGGGGGAACAGAAACTGCTCCTGAATTGCTGGCCCAAAGAAATGCCATTCTGCAGGAGACAGGTGGTCAGTGTCAAAAATTACATTTATTTTATACTCTTAAAATTTGTTCTGTCAGGATGTGGCTAGATTGGACAGTTTAGTGCAGAGGTACTTGAGGGAGCTACTTTCTT
This sequence comes from Daphoenositta chrysoptera, assembly GCA_013397915.1. Classification (NCBI taxonomy): domain Eukaryota; kingdom Metazoa; phylum Chordata; class Aves; order Passeriformes; genus Daphoenositta; species Daphoenositta chrysoptera. The sequence continues at coordinate 23,705 of VZRO01006420.1, forward strand.
CCCAACCTGTACACCAAAAATAACTTATCCATGCAGCTTTGCCTTGAGTAATTGGTCCAGGTACCCTAATTTGTAAGAATGTACAGGTATTTTTATAAATAGGAAAAATTCTCAAGGCACAGATAGTAATAATAGGAAAACAAGAACTGTATAATTCTGCTCATGTTGTCTCTTCTCAGGTTTGCCAGCCTGAGTATGTCCTAAGGTGATGAATATCGTGGGTGAGCTCTGTAACAGCAGGACTTGGTGTTAATTCAGTGTCTTAAAATGAGTCAGCTACAGATTATTTTGGTTTTGTTTTAGAACAATGTGCAGCTCCTAGTCTGGTTTGATTTCAATATGAACACAGGTGAGACTTGCCAACTTTTTCCCAATTTTCCCTTGAAAGCTGATGGTGGGGGTTTTTTTTTGTTTTTGTT
>VZRO01006420.1:24471-35423 GCA_013397915.1 Daphoenositta chrysoptera
TGAGATAAAGATCCCCCTATTGTCCACATCAGGATGTGTGGCTGAACCCCAAGACTCTGATGGCCAATAAAAGTGCTGGATGCACAGAAATCCCTGCACCTTCCCATGGCAGGGAGCTTAGTTTGGGTCTGTCATTACTGCCTGGGAAGTAAACATGACCATAAAAAGGGAAAAGTTCATTTTATTCTGCTTCAATTCTTTTATTTGGTTTCAATTCTTTCATTTCCAACCAAAGTAGTTTTATTCTTTACACATTTCTTCCCATGCCAGTGGCCTTGCTTCCAACCTTTTGACTTTGGCAAGAAACAGCCTAAGCCAATAAAAAAGAACTCCAAGTGTTGTGCACAATAAAGGCTTGGGCACAGTTTTCCAAATTACTGTAAAGAAAAATTTACTGAAAAGCAGGCAAAGAACTCATATCTAGAAATAAAATCTCTGCTTGTAAAAGTCAGAGGTTAAATTCTTTCATTAAAAAAGCTCTTACATGCATCTTTCAGGCATGCCCTATCCATGCTTAAATATTTGAGAGGAGGGAAGTCCCTGGGATAGGCAAGAACATTTCCATAGATGTATGTTAGAAATCTACAGTACAAAATTAAATTACCTCCCTCTTCTAAATGACATTTCTAATTTTCACTTATCAGCTATTATGGGCTCTAACACAACTTTTGAAAGGCAAAAGGAAAAGTAAAATAACAGGAACAAAAGACACATCCCATTTTGTATTTATTTTACTTTGTAATTCATGTCAGTCCAATTGTGCTGCAGGGTATTTAGTTTATGCAATGCTGAAGTTTGAAAACTACACCCAGAATTATTTTTGGATGGTATTCTGAAGATATATAACACAGGAATGATTGATTTATTTGCATGTTCTGAGGTTTTGTATTTTGCTCAGTTTGTGCCTAAATTCCGATGCAGGAAGGCTTTAAAAATCATATTCATAACTGACCTAGAGGAACATCTTTATCTAACTGCCACTTTCTAATGTGAAGACTACATTTTAAAAGCAACAATTGACTTTTAGATGGTCAAAAGAGAAATCCCTCACTTGACTTCCACAAGTGGAAGGGAAAGATTTGGAACTGCTTTCCTAATTGCTCAAAGCAGATCCATGAAATGGCTGCTCCTCTCTGGGAATGGCTGCTTCCACAATCCCGTTAATTTTACTGTGTGAACTACTGCTCTTCAGAGAGATGGAGCTCATTACTTCATATTTTGTGGCCCCCTTAATGGATATGCTGAATTGTACAGCTTCTGGTCTGAAAGAGTGACTTATTAGGATGTTCACATAGGGTTTCCCTTTCCTGGGATTTGGGAACAAACCTCCACCTCCTCTCCCAGAAGCACCGTGAGCATGGTGAGTATTGGCCATGTTGCAGAGCTGGGAGCTTGCTGAATGCCTGGCCCTGGGAGACTTTTCCTGTTGTTCCCCAGTGCAATGAATATTCTGGTTTAGGGTGGCTTTTCAGCTGTGCCCTGCCAGGGCTCATTCTGTGGATTGCCAATGACACTCGTGTTCCTGACTCCCTTTGGAGATTTTCAACATGGAAAATAATTCCTCAGAGCTGTCCAAGCACAGGGATCGCTTGGCTTTTATCTCCTGCTCATCCTGTGGAATAAATATCAAAATCTCCCACTCTTGGGTGGCAGCCCAGAGATTTTTGGTTCGTTTCCCTCTCAGGAGCCCCGATGTTGTCACAGTTCAAGTCACAGCAGTGCAGAGGAATTGGTCCCATCAGCCAGGACTGGGGGCTGAGAGCTCTGCACCCACTGCTCCTCCTGTCAATGGGAACAGGAGAGCGCTCTCCCAGGACTTTTGGGTCACAGTCCCAAGCAGAAGTGGGAAAATGGGGTTTTTTGAAGAGCCTGTGTGCAAGCAGAAGAGCTGCAGAAGGTGCTGCAGGAGCCCTGGGGCTGCAGTGTCCCATTCACAACTGCACCCCATGGCACGAAGCAGTCCTGGAGGGCACAGGCAAAACTCACTCCAGACAAAATCCTGTCCCTCACCCTTCTGACCTGGCCGCAGGTCCCTGGGGCCGGGAAGGGGCAGTGGGATGAGGGGAGCAGAGCAGCACACCCGGCTGGGAGTCCGGCTGGGGCTGCCCCACAGCCACGAGTCCTGCCAGCCCCACCGACCACACCGAGCTCCTTGTCGGGCTGTAAAACCTTATCCCTGCTGCCTTGATTTAGGAAATTTGCTGTCATTTGGACAAGGACACATCCTTCTCACACCCAGCCCCACTGCTTCAGGGAGCAGGAGCTTGTCCGTGCATTCTGTGGAGGACAGAAGCAAACAATTCCACAATCAGCACTCCTCAAAACCTTAAACTGGCTTTTTTGTCCCTTTCCCACACAACTCCCCTTTAGAGTTAATTCACAACCAAGTGGGATTTACCCTTCATCACTAACTGGGTTTATTTTGCTCCTCTGTGGTTGAATATCCTCAAAGACTGACAGGCTCATTGCTGCTGTTTTAATTTCATGGTAAGGCAGAGATGTTTCCCTAATATCATTACTCTAGATCAGATCTGATGTCACTAAAATACATAACTTCACTAGAGGGACAAATGTCTAAATGCAGCTGAATTAAAAGGAATTACATCAAGGATTCTGCTTTCATAAACAAGAAATATCACAGAAGAGGACAAAGAAAATTATAAGAAAGCACCAGATCCAGTCATGAATTTATTTCCATAATGAACATGCCCCAGATTTTGCATTCACTTTTTCCAGTTGTGGTTTAAAATTCTGAAAATTTGTTGCTTCCCACCTGCACAAATTTAGGTTATCTGTTATGGAAACTTAAGACCTAATTCATACTCCCATCATTTTTTTGCTGTGAAATAAGGTTTATGAAACCCCCCAAGTGACAGGACATGATAATATCCTATCTATGGACATTAACTTCCATCTCCTACAATCCAAAGAAAGGGAAATATACGGAGTGGGATGTGACCCAAGAAACGGTGCTTTTCTTTCTGAACTACCAAAATACATCATTTAAATCCATGCTCTCAGTCAAGTCCCTCTGGATTGTGGTCCTGCAGCTCTTATCAATGGCAAAATACTCTATTTACCTTTCCAATATTTGTCTTTTAAACTACTCTGGAAGGTATGTGCATGAAACAGATCTTCAGAAAAAATTGCATTTTTGAAATTACAGCTTCAGTTTGACTATAACACTGATGCAACAATTTACCACTGAAGAGCTGCTTTTTTGACATATTAAAAATAAAACCATGGCTGAGAAACACTACTGAACCTCAACCAGAGGTAGAAAAACATGGAATCTGTTTGCATCTCACTGATTTTATGCTGATCTATCCAGTGGCAGAATGATGGATGTAATTTGTTTTTGACTCATGCCATTTTAGCTCCAGGAACAGCAAAACAGAAAAGCTTCCATGCTTTAGACAGGTTGGCTTCGTTATGCTATCAGCACTGCTTCCCTTATGGCCAAAGAAATGTCAATATTAAAAATAATTACAAGTGTAAAAGAAACTCCATGACCCAGATTAGTGGATGCACTGTGTTATCTACAGAAGAGAGAACTGGGTGTGTTATGTACCATGCTCAAGGCAACTAAATTCCTTAGCTGTAGATACTTTGGCATTAATTACCTGTAATTATTTTTGTCCTTTCATTGAGATTTATGTTGGTCTGAATCATCACTTAAAACCTAATTAAATCAGCTATTTCCTTTTCTTTCAGTCCTGTTCAACGATGAGTTTGTTCTCATTTTTTTTTATTTGGACATTAATCTTTTCAATGTTTGTTAAAAGCTCTGAAGAAAAGGGATTCACGTGAAACACAGGGAGGGGAATGAATACACCTCACTGATCTCTGAGAGATTTCGTGCACTCAGGTGACAAGATTTTCCAAAATATTTACAGTACTTACAAAAGTGATGGCTATTGTCAGTCCAGGGTTATCTGTCATGGTTGTAAAGGGAATTTTGACTTCACAACAAAAGATTATCTCTTCCTTTCTGTGATTTTTCCCCCCCATATCTGTATGTATACGTATAAAAACTCATCTTAAATTCATTCCTGTGCTTCACTTTGAAAAAGAAGACTTGCTCTCTGTCAGCTCCTGTTGTAGCTCTATCTTCAAAGCTCTGGAGTATTTATTCACTTCCTCTGCCAATGGATATGTAGAAACTCCATCAAAACCAAAGGAGTCACACCTGTGTAAAACTGGTTCCAACATTGCACCTATTGTGTGTTTAGAAGTCAAATGTACACATTTTCAGGATCCCAAGGAAGTGAAATATTTGCTTTAAATGGATGCAAGAGAGGTCATGGCAATGTCTGTGAGATCCCAGGCCTGAGTTTTTCACTGCTCTTTTCAATTCCTCGTAAATGATCCATGAAAATCAGGAAGTAACAAGGACAATTTTAGCCACAAACAGGGAAAAGGGCTTTGTAAAACAAGAGCCAACAGTGGTGTCTGGAATCCAGAATCAGTCTTATTAAAAAGGACAAGAGGGGCACAGGTAGACAGAAAATAGTAATGCCTTCAGGTGGGAGTGTGGAAATACCAGTAATTATCTCCTAAATTCAAGTCCTCATCATAATCCTGAAATGCTTTAGTAATCAAACTTACTAATTTGCACTTAAATTGAGGCACCCCTTGCACCAGCACTGTGCAGTGTCTGCTAATTACAGATCCTTCCAGCTCTGGTGCCTTCGTGTGCCTCATTCCCACATAATTGCATCTCCTTCCTCCCAGCCACAGCTTTTCCAGCCCTGTTCTATGCATATGCAAAATCTGCTTAAATTCCAATCAAGCCCTCAGCAAATGCCATGTTAGTTCTGAATTCTGCCCACAGGAAGGAGGGGATGTGCTCTGCAGAGCTGTGTGCAGGCAGGGCTAAAGGCAAAGCCTGCAGTGCTACTGCAGCATCACCAGGCACGTGGGATCCAGCAGGAATGTGCATGGAATAGATGTGTGTGTTTTTCATCCACACAGTGGAGCAAAAGTGGGTTTTTTAACAGAAAAAACCCCTCACAAAGCAGTTTTGTGGAAGAAAGCAGGTAGTCTCCAATTTAAATGCATTTGCAATTCTGGTAGCTGTCTTACATACGTAGGTGGGGGAGCATAAAACATTTACTGGATTTTTCTGATAATTTCCCCTGCTAATATCTAAGGAAAAGCAAAGTGAATTTTAGAATCTCATGCTGCATTTTTAAAAAACCTTCCCAGATGTATTTTTTAACAGTACAAAAATACTTTCGGAATTCTCTTAAGTGCTTGAAGTTTTTGTCCGTGAAAGTGATTGGTGAGTAAATTATTGTAGCTGGAAATCAATGCCAGGTAGCCAAACTAACAGATTGTAGGGACAAATAACAAAATTCAATTCAGACAAGCAGGAATGAGAGGTTTTAGGCTGCTCATGTATTTTTTATTAAAAGAAACTACCTGATCCTTCAGCAGATGTGGGTTTACAGAGGATGATAGGAAAATCTCTTTTCTAGACCCAACCCTCCATCTATTCTAAAGTCTGAACTTGTTCCAAATTTCCAGCCCTGTTTAATTCATGTGTTTCATGCAACAAATGGATGGAGTGAGCAGAGAACACTCATAAGGACAATAGTGTCTGTTTTATCAGAACTATCCTCCAAAATTCCCTGTTTCCTTTAAAAAAAACCCCAAAACATGCATTAGAATTGTTTCCCTTTTTGATGGTGGTTAACAGTGCCCTTCACATTAAACAAAAAGGGATGAGACCTCTGCACTGTGAGCCAAAACCTGAACTGATGAAATCAATGTTCAGCAGATCAACACCTGTTTGCATCAGCTGAGAACTGGGAGCAGTGCTATAAACTGAATAGTGCACGCTGAGTAATAAATGAGTTTTCTGCCTGTACTGAGGCTGGGCAGAACACAGGGATGGTTTTCCATTGCTAACTCTGACTGTTCATTTGTCCTTCGCACCAGATTTTATTGACTGAGACAGAGGGGTGAGCTCAGCCCCTTGGTAGAATCCTGTAAAACAATTTCTTGTGTAACTGCCAATGTATAATCTTATAGGTAATTATAGTTTAGGAGCATTTTACTTAAGGAAACCATAATTAGGGCTGTGATGCTTAAATATGGTTTGAAGGCTTTATTCACAGCTAGTAGCTGATGATCAGTACAACCTCTAGAAGTCGTAGGGATCTGAAGCATGAATAGATTCATTTTCCTGGTTCATGTCCAAACAAGAATAACGACAACAAAAAGACAATTCATGCTTTGACACTGATGGGAGAAGGAGGGGAGGGAGGGAATGGCAAATATACCTCAGGAAAGTGTCCTGTTGTTGGATTGCCTAGAGGACCAAAAAAAAAGCTCATTGATGTCCAGTTAGGGCTTCCTTTAATTGGGCCAGACCCTGACCTGCAGGAAGACCATCTTCCCAAACCAGGTGTGTGCATCTGCAGTTTTATCACTCATCAGAAACACTCCCTTTCCCAGCCTACTTCCTACCTTTTAAAAAGTGGATATATATTATCTTAGAGTGCTTTATTAGCTAAAGATCAAGAAACCTCCTTTCCAATGACAGCTCAGATGTGATTCATTGCACCAACTTTCAATTAGTTTAATGTGAAACTAAGCCAGTCTAAGCCCATGCCAATCCCTCAGCTGCTTTGTAGGGCAGACAAAAGGGCAAAGGCACTTCCAGAGAGCAACTTCCTTCATTTATCTTAGAACCCAGTGACTGCAACCATCAGCTCATTTTGGAGGCCTACCTACTACATACTAAAAATTAGATTTTAGTCCAAAAGTAGTTTTGATGAAGACAAGTGGAAATATTAGGGGGAAATTATAAACAAAAGTTGAGGGTGAGGGTGAAGGGGAAGGCTTCCTAAACACAGCTCCAAAGCTCAGAGGATGTCTGGGGAGAGATTTCTTTTAGCCAGACACCCTCCCAGGAACTAAGCTTTTCTCTCCCTCTGCAGAAGGATACTTGTGCTGTGGGTCCATATTAACAACACAACCAACTGCTTCTCCAGGTGAAGTCACCGAAAAAAATTACTTTACCTTCCTCTCTACGTGCCAACACACGAGTTGAAGGATTTAAGGTTTGTTTTTCCTGTCACAAGTGAAAAGATCACTAAAGGAAGCAAGTCATTGCCTCAGCATCCAGCAGTTTTTGCCTTGCACACAAAGCAAACTGAACCTGGGTCTTGGGTGGATGAAAAGTTCCCATAAAAAAAGGCATTCGCAGAGGTACAGGAGTGGGTCAGGGATTTATTGATTTTGTCATCCTGTTCCTGCAGAAGCACACCAGCTGCTTCAGAGGAAAGGACAGGAAGCCTTACAGAAGGCAATTATGGAATAACTTGCTGACAGGAAAGAATTCTTACTAGCCCCCATTAATTAGAGGTTATCTTATGTCCTGGAAGCACGAAGAGTTACATCCTTTCCAAAAAGATTGTCATGCTATTTATCATTTTTGATATTCACTAGCTTGTAAACTGCATCTTAAACCACAAATTTCTTGATTCAGCTTAATGGCACAAAAGGAGCAGTGTTTATTTACAATGAAGGCATAAACTTTTGTATAAATCATACCAAATTTTTCATTATATCACAAATTATTGCTGAGGATAACAAAACTGACTCATCTGGCACTAAAAAATAAACAGAGGTTTGAGGATTTCCCTCGTAAATCCAGCAGGACATAATCACATTTTATAACAATGAGTTACAACAAACAAGATGAGTTTTCCTACTTTAAAAGTCTGCTATTAATTATTAACTGGATCAAGCTTCTCTCCACTTATCTGACCTTATGACAAATGCATTTGGGAAATTTCCATCTCTTTATTTATGCCTGTGTCTCTGTGGCATGCAATGCTGGGACACACTCAGGCTCACGTCTGACAAGCAGAAATACAAACTGGAGGGTTGCAGCCCTGGTGCTGGAGGCTGCAGATGTGTAACAGTGGTGAGAAACACCCAGCCAGCATCCCTTAAAATATTGAAATGTAACCAAGTGTCACCCAAGGCAATTAAACCCAGCTTGCAGTCCCCACTCTGCCAGGGGCTGCTGAAGTTCCTGCTGTTTGTACCCGTGGTCTTTCCAGCAGCACTGCCCTGTCAGAGATCATGGAGAGCCCCAGGTTCAGGCCATGCAGGGGCTGCAGCCACCAGCACCCCCAGACCAGTTCTGCACTTGCCTTTGGCCATCCTGCTTTCAGGTGAAGGGGTTTTTGGGCAAGGAGAGAGGCACGGAGGGCTAACCATGCTCTGCATCTCCCGTCATCTCCTCCTGTTCCCCAGTGGGTTGTGTTTCAGCTGGTTTTTTCCCAGTTTTTGGCAGGTGACACTCAGCACTGCTCTCACAAAGCCATGGTCCTGCAGCCACAGGATTCAGCTGGGGCTGGAGAAACCCCGACCTGCCCTGGGGTGGAAGGAGCTCCCCTCTGCCTTGGCTAAGAAGCCACCAACAAGGTTTGGTGTCACTTAGGAGCCCCCTTATATCAAAAAAGTACCTGATCCAGCCTCATACACTTTGAGAGCTGTCAAACCGGGGCTCAAATCAAAGATCCTTTTACAGCTCTTGTCACGTACCCCAACGGCTGCCCTTTCAAAGTGTGCAAACACTGCCTTTGTTCCCGTGACAGACACCCTCCTGCCCACACCTCTCAGTGCTCCTGGGGTGGTTTCTGTGATTTTTCTTTTTTTTTAATTCTACTGGAACTTCCTGCCACATCTGTAACTAAACAGAAACCCAAAAGGAGCTCAGCTTTCACCTGTCAACTCCATGCACATACAACCTCCCCTTTTCCAGCACTTTCCATTAGAGCCTTTCATCATTTCCAGGGCTTTTTCACATTTACATGTTCTTCCAGCTGCTCCCTTGGGAAGTGCCACTTTCCTCTATAACTGCAGCCCCCTTTTTATGGCCATGTTTACAGCACCAAGCCTACGCATGATTCTGGCTCCTATTTGTCCTTGGGAAGTGCAACCTTTGGTCTCAGGAAGAGCTCTCCCCATCTGGGTTCCCTCCCTACAAAAAATTCCTTTGGCATCACTGCCTTTCGTGCAACAGCTGTTGGGCTCACAGGGCTCAAGCATTTCCTCCACCGACTGACCCAGCCATGGAAAGCAGCCCTAGCTTGGGAAAAAACAGATGGATGGACAGGAGAGATGGGAGCTTTTCTCACGTGACCCCAAAGTCCCAGAATTCAAGCAGATTTGGCAGATATTGGGTACTCTACAGTGAGAAAAATCCCCAAATGCGTAGGCAGGGAATGTCAGGTGGAAGAAGCTTAATCAAAAATGGAGCCCACACTCAACTCAATGGTTGCACAGCTGTTGTCCCAAATTATACAGCTTAGATTTGCACACTCCCCAGAACTTCCCAGTGCAAATAAACTGCAAGACTGCACTACTTGTGAGCATAAAAATGCACAGCACTTACAAATAGCCAAAGCAACTACCACAGATACACAAGGAATTAAGCAACAGCAAATAATCAGAGACCAACAGCCATCGTGGAAGACAGATGTTACTTGAAGACAGGAATCATTCAAATGTGGTTCTTCTCAAAATTACATCAGATTGCTATTGCTGTTACCAGAGCCCTGTGAAGTAATTTCTAATTCCGTTCATGCAATGTGTTTTTATGTATCTAAAAGCACAGGAAGAAATCTTTCCCCCACAGAACCTGATCCAAGATTGGCCATTGCCTTCCACAGAATTAAATGTTTGCCCACAGGCTTTTCTTTCCTGTTCTGGCCTCCTCTGCAGTTCAGGTCTTAATGCAATGCAGAGAGGCTCAGAAAGCAGCTCCTTTATCTTTGCTATCAATAAGGGGTCAGTCTTGTGGGAATTTGGAGGTTTAGGATTACTGGGGATAGAGAGGTTTCGGGGGACTGCCCTCAAACCACTCACAGCACCACTGGACTGCTTTTGCAGAAACTCTTCTTTGGAGGTTTTTGAAAGTGTCTTCATACTTAGGTACTTTCCAAAGGAGCATTTATGTTCATGACCTGACTTGGAGAACAATTCTAAGATGCAGGGTTGGTTTCCAGTGGGGCTCTGCCCGGCTCATTTTGGTTTCCATGAGACACAAAGAGCTCGTGGCTGGCCAGGGTGATTCAGATCCTCATCTGGTGCTGGATGCCAGCAGTGTCCTGGCACTGCATTCTCACATCCAACCGCACAACCACATATCCTCTTCAGCACAAAACTCTGAATTTTTCTGCTTTGTCCAGTTTTCAGCATGCACAGGCCATGGTTGTTGCCTCCTACACGTTACATTATGATAGAGAACATACCCTGGGTGTTACTCCAGCTCTGCTTCTTTCCTTGTTGTTCTCTCTCTGGCTGAAACCTGTGCCTCTTTAAATTCAAGTATTTTTTTCTTCATATAGATAACAACAACATTTGGCCCAATTTCCATTCTTTGTCTTTTCCAGAAATTAGGGAACCAGTATAATTTTCCATATTTCCATGCACTAGTTACAGGTTTTAACATAGCATTTAGCAGTATCAGTGAGGAGCTGTTTTGTGAGGACAAAAAAAGGACTTTTGATTATTTTAGCAATCATTTCAATGCTTGCTTTTATTTGACCATTATCAGCTTCCATCCAGAAAGTTTATTTCTGCCTAGCTAAATACACAAACATGCGCCCACACACTTATCTCTGTGCTCATACACATCCACACAAATAAACACTTCCAAATATTTCTGAGTGGTGGTGAACTCCTGTCTCTGAGAAAGAGACGTGGAGCTCCACATGCTCATCAGAGGAATTATGAGCCAGCAAAAGCAATGGCATTGACTATCAGGCATGTGGTACCAGGAGCTGTTGTGAGGGGAACAGCAATCCAGAGTTGAGAGGATTTGCAGGGTGTTGCAATGTGGCTCTTGGTCAACATAGAATGAGGAGATATGGTCTTAGTCTCATCTAATGATATTTATTTTTATATTATATATAATAATATATATT
>VZRO01006420.1:35459-62274 GCA_013397915.1 Daphoenositta chrysoptera
AATGATATTATCATTTTTAAAATGATATTTAAAAAGAACTACCTGAATATTTTTTTCTCTGATTAATTTTTGGAAGACAGTGGCAGCCCCCATATATTTTTGTACTGTATAAGAGTGTACTAGACATCATCTGGGAACATTTCCTTCCTGGAGGCTTCCTTGGGGGATCTGGGGAGCAGCAGGGACCTCTGGGGACTCAGTGGAGTGGCTGATGTTCCAGGCTGCTTGGCAGGGTCAGAGCTGAGGCAATTCTGGGTTTGCAGGAAGCCTCAAAACCAGGGGAGACTTTAAAGCCTGGAAGTGGCAGCCGCATGTATTTGAGAGGTCTCTGAGGTGAGGCAATAAATGATTGGTGGTTTCCATGATCTCACCTCTGATTTTGCTGCCCTGTTCAGCCTCTGTGGCTGTTTACATGGAGCTGGCCTTAGAAACACACTCAGTGTGAGGCCAGAGGTGTGTGCCCTGAATAAAAACTGGGGTTTGTGTATTTTTTATGGTTTTGAGTTTCTAACTGGGCTTCCTCTCCTCTGTTTATCCAGTAGACTACACCTGTAAAAGGTAAAGCCACCACTCATGATGGCTAAAAAGGGAAGGATGTTTTCCCTTCACCAGCTCACTCCATGGTTTTAGAGATGTTTCTTTAGTGACTATAGACAGAGGTTTGTTCATTAGAAAAACTTCTCTAAGCAGTGAATAAGAAGCATTAATATCTCTTCTATTTTTACTAAAAGTGTACATTTGGAATAGCCCATACTCAAAATGTTGGTGGAATAAACCATGAATCTGAATTTTTCACGTCTCACAAAGGTGCATTTACCAGCAGAGAAGTACTGATTTCCACATCTAAAGCCTGGTCCTTCAAAATCGAAGAAAAGTTTCCAGTTGTCTAATTTTTCTAGATATTTGGTTCCTGCCAGTGAAGTTTTCAAAACACCTCCATCCCTGCTCCTGCACAGAAACTGAGCCTTAACAGCATTAGGACTGGCTCCTATCTCAGCCCTAATCCTATTTGGCTTCATCGGATTCCCCGCCTGTCAGTTCCAGGTAGATTTGCTCAAAACATATCCATTTTTACAGAAATAAAAGGCTTCCTTTCATGTGCAATCAGATATAAAAATAGGCCAGTTGAAAGCAGCTGGATGTCACTCCGTCATTCCAAGTGAAAATGCTGGCACTGTCCTCAGGAATGCAGTGACTCAAGTCCCCAGATAAGACAAGACCAAATAAATAATAACGATGACAAACCCAGGACAGCTAAATTCCAAAGCAGTGCTCTGAAACTTGTATTTAAATCATTGCCCATAGACCACCAATTAAAGTTCTTACCTGCAGTGCAAGGAATAATTCTTTTTCCTTTGGTTAAGGTGACTCAACCCTTACCTCCCACAGACGTGCTCTAACCCCAGCCACTAAAACCTGTGGTGGGAGATTGCTCATGTTAAAGGCATTTCACTGTGCATGGAACAACCAAAAAGCCCTTGGACAACTGAGAATATCTGAAAATTAGGCTTTAGCCTGTGTTTAGGGATATTAATCGTCCTCAGAGGGAGATTGGCTGTCCCACCCAGCCTAGACTGGCAGGTAGGCTGCAGCTGTTGCCAACAGAGGAAGGTGCTTTTCTATTTATTGCCACAAGCTCCATGCTGAGCTTTTTAATTGACTGATTAAGAAAACCTGCTTGGAGAAAAGCTGGGAGAGAGTGAGCTGGCCCAGGCAGCTCGTGTGAAGAAGAGAGGCTGGCTCTGGCTGCAGCAGCTGCAGGGAGCTGACCCCAGCCCTCCTGCTGGACACTGCTGCTGTCCTGAGGTTTCAGTGCTTCCTGCCAACCACCTGGGCCATTTTGGCTCGGGTTTGAGGCCACCAGCAGTGCCTCATTCCCTCCTCAGCCCCGGTTCCACCCCGCTGTGTGGTCCTTCAGTCAGTGCTCTGGCCAGCTCTGATGCCATCCTGGCAGGAAAGCACCCCAAAACTGCACATCCAGGCGGCTGTCGAGCCAGGTTTCATCTGTACTCGTGTGAGAACAGCATCACCTTGCATTTGTGAGGGCCCATGACACTTTAAAGGCCCCTGGGTTATCATTTGGACTGCTGAGGAGACCTGGCTGTGTTGCAATAAAAGTGATGATCTCTTCTTTCTGGGAGGAAAGGTGCTGTGAGTGCCAGACTCGGTGTGGAGCTCTTATGTACTGGGCACAGTCCAAGCACATCGAGCTAAGCAGTCACTCCACCAGCCTGGGAGAGTCTCATCCTCTGAACCTCAGAAGGATTGAAGGGTGCAGATGTGTTTTATTTTCTGTGTTCAGGCCTTAGGGCACACCAGGAATGTGAACCAGCCAAAATCAAACCACTCAGAGCTCAGTGGTGCCCATATGGATTACATATCTCTCTATTTTTTTTCCCCCTGTGGATGATCCTTGAACTTCCTTGGCAAATGAAAGGCTCCCCAGTTTGCTTTCAGGCTCTTTAGTCAAATGTTGATTCTGCTCTCACGCCTGACTTTGAACGTCATGGTAATGTTAAAGGTTGACCTAAAAATTGGATGTTGGGATGAGGAGCTTGAGTCTTCCCAAGCACATTTGTGCTGTGCCCACAAGCCTGGCTGATAATAATTGTCAAAGTTTTGACCAACCTTTGATTGCCTGTTTTCCTCAAGAATTTTAAACCACCCTTGTTCTCAACACACTTTGTTCCTAAAGCCCTGTGGGAACCCCACAATATCCCTGCCCAGGGCAGCACTGCCAAAGGCAAAGCTCATCTTAAAGTTCTCTTTTTAACACGACTTTTCTGGCCTGAGCTCATCCACACGGTTGCCCACAGATTTGCTAATGCGAGCAGCTGCTTTGCAAAGATCTTTGAGAGGAAGGTTAGTTCTGTATTTCAAAAGTTCACAAGTCAAGCTGCACTGAAAGGCCTCTTTAACCTCAGCCTTAAGCATCCTCAGCATATCATTAGGAAGATTAGCAAAGCCTTTAGCACCCCCCTGAATTTCCTTATGTATGGAAAGGCCTGGCAGATCAAAGGAGACATTCCTTCAAATAGCTTGTGACTTATCTCCTGCTTACCCGAGCACCACTGGCCTCTCAATCATCATATTTTCTTCCAGTAGGGATTGCTTTTAAAGACAACAGTTTATCCTCCAAGATCCTTGTTCTGACCTTTTCATCTTTCCCAATGTTCCCTCCTGAGATGTGCAATTAAAAGAAGCAACAAGCCAAATAGCTGGTAGATAAAAATGTGTTCTAATGAAGAAAATAGTTGCAACTCATAATTACTACTTGGTTCTGCTAATGAAGGGACTGAGAATTTGAGTAAAATCATGTTTACTCTTCATAGATTTGCCTGGAACTTGGCAGAAACTCTTCACAAACACTGAGGTCAATGATATTTGGCCTTCTTTGGCATTTTCCAAGTAGGATGAGAACGGCTGCAGAGTGCAGCCACATCCTCATGTGGGTGTGTTTGGACCTTTCCACCCACACAGAGACCCCAGCTCGGTGTGTTTGGCTGCAGGGCCCACCCACATGGACTGACTGCAAGCAGGGCTGCCTGATTAATTAGCACACTTCTTATTAAACTGTATTATTCATCAGCTTAAGGTATTAATCACTTTCTATTTAAATTTCCTTCAGGGGCTTGTTATTTATTCTGTAGGTGTGTTTTAGCATGTTGTAATATGAAATTCATTTAATCAGCTTAAAATATTTTCAGGTTTATTACTTACATGTAAATCTGAATTGAGATGTGTGTGCAATAATCAAGGAACACGGATTTGCAAATAAGATGTTTGACCTTTACCTTTTTCCAAAATTACAGGACTGGTAGCTCCTGCCTAAATGAGTCATCTGAAGAATTAAAAATCAGGTACATAACTGTTACTCCAACATATCTGTTTCAGTTAAGCATCAGCTGCTATTTCCATTCTAAATCCCATTTTCATGGCTATATAATTTGATGTTTTCAATTATATGGGGCTTACACTTCCCTTAGTACTCTTAACTCCACAAATAAGCATGGCAATTCGAAGTTAAATGACTGTGCTTCAACAAGGGTCATTTAACAATAAAAGGATAAGATTTTTGTTCTAAGATTTGGGTGCAAATGGTGAAAAGGAACGTGATAAAATTATGATTTCGATTGGTTCACTATGGATTTAACCATCGTGGCATTTAACAGCATTTCAAACTGAATCTTTTGTTATTTCCATTCCACTTCTTTTTAAATTAACTTTCAAACACTGCACATTTTCAGCAGCTGGGAAATATATCATCTAACAGATATCATTAATCTCCCATCCTCAGACAAACAGGGCATGTAAACAACCTAATGCTAATTAGCTGCAATTAAAATCAGTAAGAGACAAGGAAACACGGAGTTTTCATACAGTGATGCAGAATGCTTTGAGTCAGAACCAGAGATATTTTTTAAAAACATGAGCAATGTGATCACAAATTTTATCTCATCTAACTCAGAGACAGCTGCCCTCTAACCCTGATGGACAGAGAAATGTGCCCTTCACATTCTGCTGTCATGCAAATGTTAAATTTGTCAAAACTCCAGTGCCATATCAAAACCTAGAAAGAAAGTCATCGAGCCCTGTTGTTTTCAAGAAGATAAATTCCAGTTATTAGAGTTCATTGGTCGTCCTTGGCATCTAAGGTCAAGGTCTTCCTATAATAATGCCAATTTTCTCACCAGTTCTTCTCATGTATTTTGTAATATCTTTGCATCACTTTGGCTGAAGATAAGGGAGGAAAAACTAGAAAAAATTGGTGTCTTGGATCCAATAACCATCCCTTTTCAGGCAGGACCTTGGTGGTCTGGGATCTCTGGATATTGTGGCAGGTTTTCTGGCTGGAGTGGAACAAGAATAATTAGATCCCCTCTATTCAACTTTATTTAGTGGTGAGCCCTCTCCTAAGGTCTGCCTGTATTTGTTGTTTGAGGTATTTGGGGTGGAGGGGGCAATTTCCATCCCAAAAGTCTCCAAAGTTAATCCCAAGCAGACGCTGGGGCTTTCTCCAAGCCCTGTGGTGCAGAGTGGGGAAGGAGACGAGCCCTGCTGGCACCCAGCTCTGAGCCTTCTTCTGCAGTGGAGGCAAAAGAGCCGTGTGGTGGGCTCCAATCATATATCATTAGCACTCATAAACCTCATTTCCTGCCAGAAACAGCCAGTCAGCACTGAAAAATCATAATTTCACAGCGGATTGCCATGCAAGTTGAAATAAATCCCCGAGGCAGAGCACCACGCGCTGTCCTGAGGAACAGCAGGCAGCCCCCAGGAAGTCTGCTAAAGGAGATACTGAGCACTCTGCCTTTAGTGGTCTCTTTTGATACGCATAAATTCTTTTTTTTAATCTATTTTTATGTGTATCTATATGTAGATGTGTGTATATGAGGAGTAGATAAGTGCCTGGGGAATATAATTCCCTGCGGGTGATAGCTGTTATTAGGCAGAAATATGAGACTGTTCCACCTCTGTACCATCTGTGTTAAAAAGCAGCTTCAAGGCTCTAGCAGCACTAAAAAAGCTGGCAGTGCACTTTCCTTATCTCTGCTGCCTGCAAAGAGAAAATTAGTAAAGGCTCCCTGATACTGAGCAATTTAATGTGTTTACCAAAAGGAACCATCAGTGACACAGAATTCTGCTCTGGACTCTGTAAAAAGATTGTATAAACATCTGCCTTATCATTTACTGTGCATCTTTCCCATGCACTTATTTTTTATAAGTATCTTAAAATACCCAGCATGGTCTTGCCATTGTATTTTGAAGAGTATTTTGAGCAGATAAGCTATTTCCTTACTGATGTCTGTATTCTGCTTAGTCAAATATTTGCATTCAATTCAAAACTAATGATGGAAGTTTGACATGTTCAGGTTTTCACTTTTGGTTTTTCTCCCAGACTCACAAAACAAGGAATAGTTTCCCCAAATAAATCTTTTCTACAAGGCGTCTTTGGTCAGAGAGCTTTGTAAACACGACTCGTAGAGTGAAGCAGCACAGGGCTGAGTTTAAGGCTTCCAAAGCCACAATAAAATTAAATAGTTAATTGGGAAGATGGATGCATTTCAGAAGATGTAAGAGCCAAGAATGCCTTCTGCCTGCACTGAAACTGGTAACACATGTTTTTCCTCGTAGCCCAACACAGAACCAAACAGAAGAAAATACTCTCACAAAATAATTTGGTATTATAATGATGAGATTCTGATTGTTATTAATGGATGTGAGACCAGCCTTTCATCCCACTGCAAATTATTCTTCCAAACCAGCATTAAATCACAGATTCAGAGTCAAAGACCTCTCACTCAGGCAGCTCTGGGCTGGGATGATTTGTTTCCACTCTGCAAATTGTCCATGGATTTAAATGCAGTTACAACACTGCAGAGCTGATCTCACCAAACTCACTGTGTCCTAATTCATCTTTGTGGTGATTGTCTCCTTTAGATCATAAACGGCACATTTTGGTGTGTAGCTGTGTCTGAAAGCTGAGGTTGGACATGAAACCTATTTTTTATCCTTCTGGTAGCACCAGCTCTGAATTGTTCAGTGCACGCTGCTCTGCCAAGGCTGTGCTGTTTTATTTTGTCCTTTAAAATAAACCTGATTTTTGCTTGTACAAGGGGTGTGTTTCAACCTTCATTTCCATGATGCAATTCATGAAAATAATACCAAGGGGTAAACCTGGGTTCTTCCTTGGACTGCACAGCCTGTGAGCACAAGGAGGGCACGCAGAGATTGCCAAAAAGAAAACAGAGGTGTGGGTTTGCTCTGCAAAGGTGGCAGGTGCATTGCAGGGCTACAAAGGGGACCTGCTCCCTTTGGGGACCTGCCACCAACCCAACAGCCGAGGCAGGAAGGGCTACAGTGAGCTCATGGTTATTTTAATATGGTTTGTTTCTCTGCTCAAACAACTCCCTGGATGATTTTGGCCTCGAGTGCTCATTCCAGAAAGGCGTTTATCTGTAAACACCACCTGCATGGTGGAGCACACCACGAGCCACTGCTGCCACTGTGTTACTTTCTTATCATCCATGATGTGGAAATGTGGCTGCCAGGCTCTGCAGATGGCAGGCACATGTGTGCACAACACCCACATTTTATAGCTCTGATCAATAAAACGAAGGCTGTCCCACCTCTGCTGCTCTCCTGGTAAAAATCGTCTCTCTTTAGTTGCTGGTTAATTTCTATCCCTGTAATTTCCAGATGATACTGTCTTTAAATATTTGCATTTAATTTGGGCATTGTGGAGCAGTTGACCCACCTATTGGATTTTCCTAGAGCCAACATTTTCTTGGTGTTATCTAGTGTTTTTAGTTTATTAGCTCCCCTCCTTAGTGAAGAATTGACTTTGATCTTCTCTTATCTGCTCTTGTGTTTGTGGTGAAAGTGACTTCTCTGATGCAATTCCTTATTTTCTGGCTTTATGGGAAACTCAGAGGTTAAAATCAGCCCTTCTCCTCAGCCTGTGGCTCCCCAGGGGTGGAAAGTCACCTCTCCTGAAGGTGGGAGCAGGAGCAAACCTGCATTTCACACCACGCTTTGGGTTTGGGGTCACTGTGTGGTGTTTCACCTGGTTTATCATCTGAACGTTCATGCATCTCCAGTGACTGGATTGCCACAAATCCAGCTTTTTTATTGTCCTGGTTCTGAACAGGCAAATGGTTGAACCTCCTCAGGGGTTGAAGAAGGAGAAACGTGAAACCTCTCAGACAGCAAAATATGCAAGGCTCAGTCCTGTTTTCTTGGAACAGGTTAACTTGCATTTTCTATCAAATATTTTCAAATCTTATTTATCTCTTTTGGCTCTTAAAAATCAGTTCCCATGAAATTGCCACTTCAGGCATTAAAAATAAAATCTGTGCCTATTTACTTTTTTGTTCAAACATCTATTCAGGTGTCCTATACAGAAGAGGGGCTTCTTCTATCACTTTCTTTCCAGAGGAGTCATACCAGTCATGCAGACTTCAACAGATGGCAGTTTCCACAGGTTTAGTTAAATGAAAATATAAGGGAAGGGATCCCACTGAAGGTCTGCCCACCTCAGTCCACTCTCTGTGGTGGCATCCAAATCCAAAGAGCGGGAACAGAACAGGCACAGTAATTTCCCTTTTTAAGCTCTCCCAGCTTCTGACCACTCAGCTTCAGATGTGCATTCCACGATTTAACAACCCTCAGCTTGTCCAACTCCCTCTTAAACCTTCAGCATCCACAATCTCATCATTCATGACTTTACAGACCTTGTCACTGCCCTTGTCAGCTGCTGGGAGGGTCCTCGTGGAGCTGAATGAGTGACACTTTGTCACTCTTCAGATCATTTCATAAAGATCATTTCATTTCATAAATTTCATCGTTTCATAAAGGAGATACATCACAGGTGACCACAACAGTGGATCAGCCAACAATTTTCCCATGGGAATTACTCTGTGCTGGAAATGAGATATGTGATCATCTTACATGGATATGATCAACTCATAAAAATCCCAAAGCAACTTTTTATCATGTTTCCCAAGTCCTTCATGATATAATAATTAGACCATAGTTTGGGATTTTAAATTGCCACCACATGAATGCCTCAGCCATCAGAGGAATGGCACGTTTTGGTATGTACAGTGTTTACAGGATTGAGAATAGTTCTGGGAAATTATTTTTTACAATGCAAATGTTTTCAGGGCTTTCTGGTTATTGAACCTAATCAGGAGTAATTTCCAGAGCCCATTTTTATTATAGTTCTGATAAAAGCTTGTAAGGAGCATCACCAGTACAATTGCATGCAGGAACAAATAAATTAATTAAAGTGTGAGTTGTTGGAGGAGATAATGGTTCTGTCTCCTTGACCACATGCCATTCTAGAGAGATATGGAGCATCTGACTGCCCAAGTGCTCATTTACACTTCACACGACCATTTTTTACACAATTAAATGGTATATTTATAGCCTTACCGAGGACTTTGAATATCACAATTCTACTCCCTGGTTCAAAGACAGAACTAAAATTAAATTACCATTTTGTGATCATGTCCTTCTGCATGAAACAAAATAGAAAATGGCTGAGTTGAGGTGCCTGATCACAGTTAAGCCTTTTGCTCTCGTTCCATTTGTTTTTTGCTACTGCGAGCAATATTTTTTGTTTAAAAAGTAAACGTAATAAAGAAAATAAAGTCAGGAGGAAGGAAATGCGTAAATCTTTGTCAGCTTTGCATTGCCACAGTAAATGCAGTGTGATATTTCCAGCATCCACTAGAACAGCATCATTTTTGCTGCTGTCAGTGTGGTTACTCTTTTTCTTTTTTTTTTTATGGGAGAGAAACAGGAGCTTTTCCCTGTGTTAAGATCTCATTTTCTTAATCTCATTCACTGGCTGGTACCAGACTTCCCAAATTGGACATTTTTCTTCTCAAGCCATGCATGGATGTACATTCTGATCCTACTGTTAAAATTAATGGAAAAAAAAAATTGACCCGACCATGTCAGCACATTTTTATGAGTAAAACCCCAGAGTCTCTTATTCGAACTCTTGGTAGCTTATGGGTTTATATGCAGCTTTGGTAAGAGCTTTTATATAAGTGAATGTATTTTAAACCAGCATTTGTCAGAAGTCTATATTATTACATTTTTCCAATTCTGTTGATTTATATGTAATCTTCTCATTTCCTCCCTCAGCCCTGTAAAAATGATCCTCACTGCTGTGCTGCTCACGCAGCAAACACTGGCCAACTTTGCTTCAAGGGGCTGTTTGACTCTGTCCTGACAGTGTCCACATGCCAAAAATTCCCTCAGTAATTATTTCTGTCTCCTAAATCTTCTTTCCCTGCTTCTCCCACTCCATGGAAACTCCTTCTTGACCTATATGTGTGCCCTGTTTTAACAGTTTGTTGCTCTACTGTGGCTGCTCTCAACCTTGTAGATATTTTATTTTCTTCTGTATAACAAATTGCAGGTAACAAACACACAGAACTGCTAAAATTATTCCAGACTGCCAACCCTCATGCAGTTTCTTTTGTGGGAAAATTCAAGTGGAGGTCTCCATCCCCTAAGAAATAGCTGGCTATGATTGCCCTAAATCTGTTGCACAGTTTGAGCCTATGAAACCAACTTGTTGCAATAAATTAACAGCTTAAATAAACTTATATATGCTCTTGTTCTTAATAATTTTTTTAAAGAATGTGCATTTTCATGTTAAAATTAAAATTTTGCAGATTTTTTAAACCCATTTTATGAAAGTCACTTTTTTCCCAAAGTTTGGCTCCAGAAGTTACAAATTCTTTGTTTGAATTTTAATCATAGAATCATAGAATAGTTTGGGTTGGAAGGGACCTTAAAAATCATCTAGTTTCAACTCTCCTGCTGTGGGAAGGGTGACCTTACAAAATATATTCATTTATTTTATTAGGAGTCCTAATTTCATTGCATTTTTCTAGTTTTCTTATTTCAACACAAAAAATCCTTACCAAAGCAGCTCCCAAAATCCAGTAGGTGTTAGTTAAACAACATAACTCCTCTAGGTAGGGTAAACCATCCATTTTTTTAAAAATTGCCTTTTTTTTTGGTAGATCTCTGTTTATTACATTTATTATAATAAAATACATTCTTTTATCTTCATACACTTCCATTTCCCATATTTATTGGAATCCTTTCATTCCAGTTCTTTTCCAGGAGCAGGGTTCTACAGTCCCAGGGAACTTGGGGGCCCCATAAGCAGTAAGTATGCCCTGTATAAGTAGTGAATAATAGTGCAACCCTGAATAACAGTGCAATATTTAACCNATGGGAGTAGTAAGTACTCCCTGTGTAAGTTCCTAGGTCACTCTGGCCCCTGCCCCAAAGTGCTCCAAGTGAATAACAGTGCAATATTTAACCCCAGTGCCATATTTTGGTGCATTCCCGATCCTAAATGTGCGACCCCATGGAGTGAGGTGACCTCCAGTGGCTGAGGGACATCTTTCAAGGCACAGGAGTCACTGAGCAGTGGTTTGGCAGCTCCTCTTTGGGGAAGGTCTTTATCTTCTCCTTTCACACCCAAGTGGGGCCCTGGAGAGCAGAACTTTATTCCCACACTCCTCTGACCCACAATCTGCTCCTGCAACACAACCTGTTCTTACCTGGGTGTGTTGTGGCTTTTCCTCTGCTTGTCACTTTGCAGCCTGGCTGAAAAAGGGCCTAGAACCCCTCAATGAACGCTCTGTCTGGGATTCCTGTCTCCCCTGTCACCAAATGACTAATTCCTAATTTCCAGCCATGAATAATTTACATTACATCCTCCTTCTTAACCCCAGGGGTGTTTCCTTGGATTTATGTGCTTTAGATTTCTGCAGACATCTTCATGCTGCTGCAAAGGCTTCGTTGAACACCTGCCTGAAATAAAGAGCAATATTTTAAAATATTTTATGTCAGTCATAAAAATAAAGAAGTTTATCTCAGAGTTCTCTGCTAAATCTAAGTGCCATATTGTTCGTATTCTTATATAGAAGTCTTTAAAATTCTGGTTTTCCAAACAGCTACACAGCTGCAGTTCCTACACACTTGTTCTTGCCTTATTTTGTCTTTGTCTTCCCCAAAAATCTCTTTGTAGAGCCTGGATTACGATTATTGCAATAGATGTTCTGGCTGCTACCAGCAGACCTGGTTATTCCATCATGCTTTTTATCACAATCATTTCTGGTGATCTGGGCTGCCTAGGAGTGCCCAAGGGGATGTTTTTCCCAAATATGTAATTACCCTCAGTTTGCCACTTTTATTGCCAGGCCTAACCCCCTGGCTGCTCTTGGATTACTCAGAATTCGAGCCCATGGCTCTGTGCTGTGGATCTCTCTCCCCTGCCTGACCTAAATTCCATTGTACACCTGCCATCCTGCATTTGCTTAAATCCGGAACAAATTCTGGTTCTTGATGTACTGCCAGTGATGGGTTTTAATTCGGGGAGCTGGCTGGGCAGGGTGATTTGTGTCTGCAGGGACTTGTGGACCTGCCCCAGGACCGCTGTGCTCGTGCCTCTGACTCAAAAACCTCCAGGGATGGAGGGCACATCCGAGGGTGCAGCTTTTGCCCGCTGCCTCTTGCTCCTCCTGCTGCTCCCAGTGTGGCTGCTCCTGTTTTGGGCTGGCACTGCCTGCCCAGGAAAATCTGAGTGCAGAAAATCCATGAAATCCACTCAGCTGTGGATAAAAAAAACCCCAAACTCAACACCGTGGAACAAACACCTTCTGTAGAAGTCGTGTTTCAAAAAAGCGTAGTTCAAAGTAAAAAGAAGTTTCTTGGAGAAATGTGGTCACTGGCTCTACGTTCACTTCCCTTCTGGAAGGGATTTATATCCTTATTACGACTTTTTTTAAATACATGATGTAATCTGTGTTTTTCTCTTACAAATAATAACATAAACATCATTCTATAACACACAAATAATAACAAAAGCATTAATCTATAGTTGGGGCTATGAAATAGGGCGCCACAGTTCTTTCCACCTTCAGATGAATGTTTTATTTTACTTTTATAATTCAAACTGATCTATCCTTAGGGAAATTGGTCAGAAACCTGACATATATCCAAAATTAGTGAACACTAGAACATTTTGATCCAAAGAACGTGGTCAGAGCCATAGCTGAAATATAGAAACAGAGCCTAACAGTATCCACCAGTCCCATCCAGCTCAGCATGACACTGTTTTCCTCTAAAACAGGATCTTTTGGCATGTCCTTGGAGCTCTACCACAGCTGATGATGGGTCAGCACTCCCAAAGAAGGCAGAGCTCTACTCTGCATTTTCACAATACATCAGGACCAAAATAGTGGGCCAGTTGATAAGGTGTAAGTAATTCTGCACACGTGGAGACCCATGGAAAAGGTGGAGCATCCTATTCTTGGAAATAGGCTCCTAAATTACTCCAAAATCTCATTTGGGAGTCTAAACCCTTGAGCAGATCTGACCAAGGTGATATGATCCATCTGAGAGGTCTAGAATTTAAAGACGTCTATTCTTGTAATACCTAACGCCGTCATTTTTCTGCTTTTTGGTAAGAAATACCCATATTCTCTCCAAGATGAGATTTTATTTTAATAAAATCTAGTGGAAGGTGCAAAGTGGAACAGTTTAACTAAAATCAGGACAATGGGAAGAGTTTCCAAGCAAGCAGAAATTTTCATGGCTCAAACCACATGAAACACATATTAATTATCACTGCAACATGAGTTCAAACAATGCAGCCAGAAAGAAAAGTATTGATGGAAAGAACTGAGAAGTTTAGGACAGATAATAAAATGAATTTTTTGTGTCAGTGTGTCACCAGTAGCTTTTCAGGTGACTAAATCTAAAATGCTTCCTTGTGTTCCATGAAGGTTGCGTTATGTTCAAAATTACTTCTTGATGTTGCAGGTGGCACTGGGGACTGGAATTCAGTCTTTTCTGTCTCCATTTGAAAATTTTCACTGTTGTCAAAAATAAGGAGACGAGGAAGTGAATTCTTTTCAGTTGTTTGTTATTTGGGCAGGGAGTTTGCCTTTGACATGTGTGTACAGTGCAAAGCTCCCTTGGGGTGTGACTGTCCTGTTCATGCTGCCATTAATAATAATGTAAATAAGCTGTCAGCTCAATTCTTAAGTAATTCTGCCCTAAATCTTGGCTTTGATCTCTTCACATTTCAAAGGCAATACATTGATAAGACAATTTAAGTGGTCTCATTTAGCTTATGCCATCTGACCTTTTAGCAGGTGAAGTATTGAAGTGCCTGGGTCCCATCTCCTTTCCACAAAGTCACTGACACTGGGGTAAAACACATCTGTGGGATGAGAGGAACCCCTGGCATTAAACTGAGATTGTGAAATGGTTGACATTAGGAAATAGGGGTGAAAATTCCCCCACTGTTATATTTATTCTTGTAAATAATATGGGTTTAAACCCTTTGACTACTGTTTTGATACTCAGCCATGAGGCTACTTGGATTGAAACTTTCTTTAGGGCCTGATTTACTTTCTTGTCCTTTGTCCTCATAACCAAGCCAGGAGTGGTATTGGTTAGTCTGATATCTTTTACCACTAACAAAATCTCTACCCTGAGCCAAACACTGTTTTTTCTCAGAAGAAAATTCTTGAAAATCTTGGTTTTTCATCCTGAAAATCTGAAAATTTCAAAACAGCTTTAAAATCCAGAAAAAAATCATCAGCTAAATTACTATAACATTTTTAAACTCCACCTAGGGCACGAAGAGTCTAGACTGGATAAAAGATCTGGCCCATTGATTTGATTAATTCTTGCATAATAAAAATAATAAAAGTTCTTCCATTTGAGACAGTATTTTCCAGAGCAGCACTGCATGTTCCTTCTGACAATTGTGAGGAGAGTTTTGATGCCTTGAGAGGCTCTCTAGAAACAGAGCCTAGACAGGAATAAGGAAATAAAGGTGGGTATTTATTTGAAATGCCTTCAAAGGTGCACCCTGGGGAGAAAAACGCTCTAAGTTGGAGACAACAAGATGGGCCCCAAGATGGACGACGAGTCACGAGTTCCCACGAGTTCCCACACCTTTATATTTGCATATCAGCATAAATTCGCCAAATAAAACTTCAGCTAATGATGTGATTTCCCCTCAGCTTGGCCCCCTTTAGAGGCTTTGGGCCGGGACAGCCTGGGTGTCCTTGGAGAGCAAACCCAGAGAGGTTTTGTTCTGTCTGTCTTGGCATGAGAGCAGCAGCTCACAGGCTACAGGACACTTCAGTTACACATCAAGCAACACAAGAATTGAAAAATATAGGAGTTAAAACCTAAGGCATCATTGCCCCCCTTCAGAGGCTTGACCAGGCCTCTGCCTTTGGCAATGTCCAAGTGTCCCCGTTCCCACAGCCCAGGAGCACAGCAGGATTTCCGGACAGCAGCACGGCCTGGGAGCAGAGCTCTGCCACGGGCTGGCTTTCAGACCTTTACAATCCATCAGCATGGACTTCTGGCAAAATCCACATGAGGTGAATGCACATGGTAAAGTTTGCAAAGGGGTGAAGGGGTTACAGACAGCTCATGGGCAGCTGCTGCTTGCAGCCCTGTATTTTTTCCTTTGGAAATCCCAGAAAAACTGATTTCTGCTAACTAACAAGGAGAAGCAGGGCCTCCACATCGCTGGTGTCTTTCCAGTCAAGTACCCAACTCCTCTGGGGCCTTTCAGTGTTGTAGCCTTGGAGACAACTAGAAAAAAATCAATTACTGAGTCAATGCCAAACGAGACAAAGATCCTTCCAAGAGCACAAAAAACTAAGATGAGACTGAAGAAAAAAAATAAACAAGAAGAATGGTAGTCCTGCTTTGTTCTGAAGTGGAGCCCACATAAAATAAATGCTGATGGGTTTGCTTTCCAAGTGGAACATGGGAGAGAGCGAGCGAGGGAGATTGCGAATGAAAAATCATTTGTACATTAAATATCTGGAGGGAGCACCTTCAGTCATGCTGGAAACTCCAGAGTTTCCAAAGCATCCTGCAGTAGACTGCACAAATGCCTAGGAAAGAGTGAAGGTGTCTTGGATCAGGCAGCACCCAATATGTTTATGCAGCCCTGATGGGAAGAGACATGTTTATTCAAGCTGCTTGCCAAAATTATATGTGCTGGAGGCTGCTGAGGAAGGGAAAGAATTTATTATTTGTAGCAGTGCAATGTTATATATGCATAAGAAAACCCACCTATGTAAAATGGATTCTAAGTAATTTCAAGCCAGGCTTTCACAAACTGGAGAAGGAACAGAGGAGAGGAAAGCCAGGGTGGGGGACAGGAAAATGCTTGGAGTTGGATTTGTGCTTCACAGAGACTCTGCAATGTGAGCAGGAATTGGGCACCAGAGTGTGTTGTGCTCCACGGAGGTGACACCACTGTCCCACCCTCCCTCTCTTCCAACACCCCCAGTGCCTCCATCCTCACATGCCTGTCGTGCAATTGGGGTCAGCAAGCCAGCCTAGCTGAACTCCAAGTATTTTTTCTCATGGTGAATTCCCCGGATCAATGAACCAGCAAGTTTGTAGGTATTATGGAAAATAATATCTACATTATTCCATTCCTCTAACGGAATAATATCTATATAATGCCATTACTCTAAGGTTGTGGCATCTCATCATTAAGTCCAAAAAATAAATAACCAAAAACTCCACAGCCTTGGGTGTTTGAAAAGTTGCAGATCAATCCTAGATTCTGTAGTGATTCTGAAAAGCACATTTTCTAGCCAGAGCCTACTTGCTCTAAACTTTGGAGCTGTATCTCCTTGCTAAATTGAGCTGGATTTCACTATTGAAATGTAACTCATGTGCAAGAGCCTCGTATAATCTGCCTCAAGGAATTATTACTGCACTTAAAGCAAATTGTTTTGCAAGCACTGGGTTTCTGTTTTGTAATAAATCTAAAGTTTCTTTGTCTTGCTTTATTTTGTTTCAGTGAACAACATCCACTCATTGTCTTTTCTTCCCAAGATGTTTGAATAATTATTGTTTTCAAAGCAAGAGGTTTTGTTTGATTAAGTATAAATATACTTGTATAAATTTGCATACCTCAAAACACACACAAAGAAAGGGAGATGAGACAGCAAAGAGAGAATGAGGGGAGCAGATTAAAGGAGAAGAGAGAAAATAGAAGCTTTCTGTTTGAGTCAGTGCAGCTCTTTGATTTGCATTTGTGATGTTTTCGAGGGAGCTTGAGATCCTGGTTCTCAAGTAGAACTTGGGAAGATCCAGTTATCTGGCAGATAACATCCCCACTAGCAGATGATTTTGTGGACACCTTGTCTGCATGCCTCTGTCTCCCTCACTTGGCTACAGCCAGAGGTAAGCACAGAAGGAGGGTCTTGCAGAGTCAGCTGAGTCTGTCTTATTTTTTAATTAAATGTGGAAATTCCCTTAGATATTTTAACATTAAAAAAAAAAACAATCAGGTTTTTAACAGGAATATTTCTGCCACTTTCTTATCAAGCCAAATAAAGAAGTGGGCAGTGGGGTGAAGAAATTTACCTCTATCCCAGCCAAAACAAGGACAGAGTTTGGCTACTTTTTTTTGCCTTTTTGCTAGAAATTCTCTCACGGGGTGATCCTGAACTCTCTGCCCACATCCCAGGGACTGGATCCTCACCAGCCCCATCCAGCTGCATGGCAAAGCAACAACCATGAAGACAAAAGAGCTTTGGTTGATGTTGCCTGGCAGGAGGCAGCGAGTGCCATGGAAGTGGCCCTTCAGCAGGGATCAGCAGGGTGAAGGAGAAAGGATTTTGGTGCAGCTGTGTCCAGATGTGCAGCTGCAGTCTGGGGAATACCTTGCTTCACACAGCACAGTTTGCACTTTATCGTGTGAAGCTGAATTCTTCGGAGGTTTTTCTGGGCAAACAAAACGTTGCTGTGCTATTCTTAAACCAGCACTTCCTCCCACTGGAAAAGTCCAGGCACCTCAGCTTTGGTTCTTGTGATCCAGCTCTTGGCTCCCCCGCTCAAGCAATGCAGTTTTTTGATACTGTAACTCAGAAAAAATATAAAATGCAATAAAATCTTCAAAATATTTAGTAGAGTGGATCTTGAAGTTTTACAGGCAGAGATCTTGGGAGCTTTTTACCCTGTAGCTTCACTGAAATACTTTGTAACTGAAGAAATTTAAAAAGAAATCCATCAAAGGATTTAGTTTTCCATTATTTAAGCATAGTTTTAAAGAACATCTAGCACTTACTAGCTTTGTGCTTTGTATAAATGCATTAGCTGTTGCCAATATTATTTAACCTGTATCTGCATTAACTTGTATTTACCATCTGTTCTTGAAATGGAATGCCTGTAATAGGTTATGTTTAACATTAGATTAATGAAGAAAAATGGGCCTGCAATTACATTTCGTTGTAAACTGTTGTCTCAGCTCTACCTTTAGTGTCACTTACAGCAGGTGGGCAATGGCAAGGGATTTTGGGACTGTGCCTCAGCAGACAAAGTGGGTCATGGCCAGGCCCTGTGGAAGGTCACCCTCAGAGCCTGTCAGGATTATCTGCTGGGATAAGCTGGTCCTATTTCCAATGTGAGGAAAATTCCGTAGAATGGGGCATAATGGAATAAGGAATGCTTGTTCTGCCAGGGACAATTCTACTGGTAAGTCAGTGTTTTCAGGTGAGGTGTTTATTAAGATTTTTCAATTTGAAATAGCTGGTTTTGGAAGGATTTAGGAAAGAATTCAATGTGTCATCTGGCAGCCCAAGCCATTTGTATCAAACAGGAACCCCCAAACTCATGAGCCCTGAATCTGTGGTTGCTTCCAAGGAATTCTGTGTTACAAACACAGTCCCAAGTGCACAGAGGGAGATGAGAGTCCTTTGAGGACCAACATGTCACGTTCAGAAGGAAAAGCCTGGTTCATGCATTGTTTGGAAATTTCTTCCGTGCCTCCTAGAGAACATACAAACAAAAAGAAAGTAAAAACATACAAAAGAATATTCCAAGAAAATGTTGCAATGAAAGAAAATGACAGAGAACTTCCTCTGTTTGGATCAGCAAACACAAAGAAAATCTCTACAAACAAACTCCTTTCAGTACGGATATGAGTGAAGTTCACAGCACAGGTCATGAGATCCTGGGCCATCACTTCCATTTTGGGAGGAATTTCTGGAAGAAATTGTATGGCCAGGTCTCCAGCTAGGACTAACACACACCTCCCGTGTGTCTGCTGGATGTGGATTCTTCAGGAGAAAACAAGCTCAGTGTAGAAGCTGTAACTCTGCAGGGATAAATAGGAAATATCTGCTATTTTAGATATTTCTCATGCAACACCGACACTGCCACGTCCAGGTCACCCCTCAAACCCTGGTGCCAGAGCATCAGCTGGGCCTGGGGGTCACTGTGCCATCACCTGGGGGTCACTGCCCCGTGTCCAGCCTGTCCAGCAGCCCCAGCAGGAGCCTCTGCACAGCCCCAGAGGTCGAGGCCATCTGGGAGCTCTTGCTTTATGCCCACGGTATTTTCCCCTGTGTTTAATATCCTCCAGTTCACTGATTTAATCGTGGAACTCCAGCCAAGATGACATAATTATTAAACACTCTATTCTTGAATTCCTTCTAGTGGGATCTAGCAAAAAAAATAGAGTTTTCTCTCGACCTTGTATCGGTTGATGTTGCTAGGAGTGATGTATGTGAGAAAGTGTCTGTGCCCATGGTGCAGGCTGTGTGCTCTCTGAATGATCATTAAAATGCAGAGATTTCCCCCCTGAAATACCTGCAGAGAAAGGCATTCTGCATTTACTGTCAGCTGAAAAATGCAAAATAGCCACTTAAACCCCAAATTTAACAAAAAGGACACAATCAGCATCTCTCAGTGCTTTCTGTGTAAACTTATGAGCATTTTCAATACAAAGGTGTCAGAACAATTATTTGATTTCTTTGCATATTTCATTGGAAGTGCTTTGGTTTTCCCAGACATTGTTTGAGTCACATAGCTGTGACCACACCAGTGTCCTATTTCTTCATCAAGGCTGGTATTTCACTACAGCTCTCTGAAACAGAAACGTCAGAAGAGGGAATTAACCTGCTAAAAATGCCCAGAACTGCTTCTTTTAATTTCTCTCTCTTTTTTTTTTCTTAAGTCATTTAGGGAAGATCCAAACCCCAAGTCTATTAATAGGAAAATAAAGAGGGCTCTTTGAACCTCGAACTCCTTAGATCTTCATATTTTGTTATATAAAATGAAATGGTTGAGTGTTTACTTTCTTACCCGTTTGGGCTTTGTCTGCTTATTCTTTTTATATTTATTTAAAATCACATTTGTCACTGTGCTCCTTCCCTTGAGTTTCCAGGGGGGAGCATCACAGGAATTGTCAGCTCTTGTTCCTGAACAAAAGAAATGAAAATAATAAACTGCATAAAAAGTTCCTTTAGAAAATAATAAACTTTATAAAAAGTTGCTCTAGAAACAATTTCTAATGGTTAGCTTCAACTCCTGGGCCTCCTAGCCAAGAACACGGATTTTTTTTAATTCAGTGGAAATATCTAACAGATGAAATAAATGGAGCTAGGCATGCAATAAGGGCACTATTCAGTATAAATTCAGCAGAGATGGTCCAACAGAGATTACCTAATGAGCATCAGCTTGGCTGCTCCAGTTACAGACTGAAAACAAACAGCTCCCAACATTCTGCATGAGTAACAGGCCCTCAGGAAACGCCCAAACCCAGGATTTCAAACATCAATCTCTAGTGCAGAAAGTTTAATCCTTTATTTAATAGCACTGATGCTACCAGGGGTTCCTTGTATGAGTATCAAGGAATCAGAGAGCCTCGTTCTTCACTGTCTTGAAAGCAAGTGAGGATGGCCACCAGAGCACTTCCAGATGTTAAATGAACCTGCCACATTTCACAGATTTGGGGATTTCTTTTTCAGACCATTTCTAGAAGTTTGGAAAGAGCACGGGGTATCATGTCATTAAAATTTAGGGAGGAGCGTTTTATTTTTACAACAAATTGAAGACACTGCTTAGCTTTTTTTGCAACCACTCTTAACATCTGTGCTCCAAAAAGGAAGTAGCTCTAGGTACCTGTAACTAAATACATCCTTAACATTATATTAATGGACTTGCATCAAAGAATGTGTCCTAAATTTGCTATAGCAAGGCATCCAAACATTCAGCTGCGTCTGATGTTACTGGGAAGTTCACGGATTTTATAACTTTCTAGGCTGCTCTGTTCAGTGCAACAAATTAATCCTTTAAGGATTAATTACCAAACAACAACAAGAATTAAAGAATGAATGGGATGTCTCTGTGCAGTTTTGGGGAACTTGCTGAGGTCAAACATGCCTGGAGCAGCAGCCAGGATGTTTTGTTGGGATGCTTCATCCAGCATTTCTGTCTCATGTAGAATGGAAGAGTACATACAAAAGATAACAGGGAGAGAGGAGAACAAGGAATACCCAGACATTAAAATAGGAGTATCCCATTTAAGATGAAGTTGAATTAATTCCTTTACTCTGAAGTTGGATTTAGTTTGATGAGAATTTGGAAAGAATGACCAGTATATTTAACAATTATCATGGCCTGCATTTTGCATTAACAGGCTGTCAATAATCCAAGTTGGCTTGGTGGCTCAGAGCTTGCCTAGTTCTGATGAACTTCACTCTTTTATGCAAACATTAACTCACTCCTGGCATGCTCTGCTCTTGCTACCATGGCACAGATTAGATGAACATGGAAGAGATTTAGCATATTAAGTTCTACTGAAGATCATGGGTGTGCAGGCTGCAGCCAAGTGCTTGCCAAAGGCAACAAACCAGGGAAAATATAGAAAACAAACCCTCATCTGCTTAGTTACCCAGAACCAAGGGACAAAGGGCTCTAATGGCAACGGGCAAGTGACCAGGAGCTGTAGTGGTCACTCTGTGAGATGGTTCCATGCCATGATCATGGCTGTTCCAGGGAGCTTCTGCCTCATGGAGCTGGTAACTGTACAATAAACAAAATAAATAAAATAAAGTCATCTACACGTCCTGATCTATAAATTATCCTCTTCACGTGTAGAAAGCAGCTGTGTTATTCATGCACATCCCAGTTCAGCTCGACAGGAGTGAAGGTTGGTGCGGGTGCTCACAATGAGATAAATCAAAGAGATCTGTAAATCAAAGCCTCACATGCAGCAGGTTAAGATGCATCTGAAGCTGAGCTTTAGTTCCCTTATTTTCCTCTTTTTTATCCACGAAGATTTCAACAAAAATAACCTTCTGTCATCCCATCTGGGTACAAGTCCAACCTTACAGCTTTGGCTGTTGCCTTCATGGAAAAAACAAGGGTCTCTCCTGAAACTTTAGATAATTTGTGACCTTTTGGAAGCTCCAGAACACAAGGATGGAAATCTACCATTCTAGTTATTAATAACTCTGAAAAAAAAAAATTAAATTGTGCTGAAGAAAAATGACAACACCTGTTCTTACCTTGCAGGTGCTTGGAACAACACTGTTGGTGAGCTTCAGGGATGGAGGGAAGAAATTGTTTCTGCCTGATGCAGTTAGATACAGAGTCTCCAGGGATTCCAAAAGCTGCACAGAATTATAGAAGGGAGAGGAAATAGATAATTTTTAAGGAAATAAAATCAGACAGGCCACCATTATCCTTTTCCACTCAAACAAGAGAGCATAAATGTAAGTCCGGTTGGTTTTTTTTACACAGAATATTATTAGCAGAAATGAGTTTTCAGTCATGTATTAATCTTGTTTAGGAGACAGAAATCAACATTATGTAGAGGATAGAGCCCAAGGACTTTTATTGTATAGCTTTTGACATAAAGAAGGGCAGCTGGTACTGGGAAGGGCACTGCAGCACTCAAAGGAATCCATCAGACCTTCTCAAAAGTTGCAAAGTCGAGACAATCAGGTTAATTATAATGAAAGGAATGTTATCACCTTTTTTTGCTCTGTTCACCTGCGAGAGCAGCATCTGATCAGCAGACATGAAAACAATCTCTACCCTGTAAAGTTTTTACCTAGTGTGAGTGAAATCCTTCAGCAGAGGCACAGGAGCCCTTTTTGAAGGGGAAAGGTAACTTTCTCATCAGCGTGGTGGGAATTTGGCATCCTGTTCCCCTGAACAAATGAAAAATCTCAACCTGAGACTCACTCAGATATAAATCTAACAGCACCCAAGTATTTCCCATGATGGAAAGCCTTGGAGATCCCAGCATGAACAGCAGCAGATGAAGCAGAAGGACCATCATCATAACCGGTCAATGATGTGGGCACAGAAGTTAATTAACACAGTGCTTTAATCAAGAGAAGTTTTACAACCACAAAGTGGTGCACAAAGAAAAGTTGTGAACTTCCCTTCTGCAAAGGGAAAACAGCTCTGGAATTAGATAGATAGATTTAGGCTCCTTGCCACAGTAAATCTCTCCTAAATCCTTCCACCCCACTCCAAGGGTGGGAGTGGGAGGTGCAGGACAGGGGAGGGTTAGCCAAGGCTTCCACTGCTCCCCAGGGAACTGGGATTGCTGCAGCTGCTAAAACGAGGAGCAGGATTTATGCTGCATGTTTGGAATAGCACTTGTGTTAAGTAATATATACTGCTGAAATTAGAATTTTCTTTTACTCTAGTGCATATGGCATGGCTTTACCATTTCTGGAGTAAGAAAAAAAGCAAACCACGCTTTAGCTGTTTCAGATAGATTCACACAAATTTCTGCACCGTGTCTGTGATGCTGTCCCACTGAATTTAGGGTGTTGGTTGTGTCTGAGGTTTCTGGCTGATCTCTTGTTTACCCTTTAGATAACAATGCCAGGCACTTCCTAAAGTTGCACTGCATCCAGTAAGGAGTCGATGGGAATTTGCTGATTTACACCAGCTGTGACTTCATGCAGGCATTTAGTGGAAATATTACGTGTTTCTTGTAGTGGAAAAAGTAATCTCAGTGCTGAAGATGTTTCATTATTCAGTGCTCGGTCTGTATACACAAAAACATGATGTCCTGCTGCTCTTTACACTTTTAAGACACTACAGGTGACTTAAGGGGCAAAAAGTTCCTCTGTCCCTCCAAGAAAATCCATGGGAGCCAGCTAGTATTTTCTCCCTAGAAATGTTTTTAGAATAATGGATTAAGTGATACAGAATCCATAGGTGAATTCCAGTTATGAAGTTAAAGCTGTCTTTACGTAATTCAGGTTATTTATTCCAAGTTTAATATAGCCACGGTTTCAATCACTGTTATTTTAACGTATTTATTTAAAAATTAAAGAATGTCTTAGGTTGCCTGCCAGCTGTATCCCAGCCACATCAGTTATCGTGCAAGAGATCAGTCATTCAAACTCAGTACATGACAAAGTGTAGGAAAAAGAAATATTCCCACAAATGCAAACATTATGAGGAAAGTGCATTCTATGTTGTGAACCAGAGAGTCAGCTGGCTGTTTTAACTGAGACATTCACTGCTCTCCCCGTGTTTATAAATAGCATTACAAAGGGTGTGTTGTGTGTTCTAAACTACCCCAAAACACAATTTAAATATTCCACCGTTCATGTGTTCATTTACATATCCTGAGAGAATATAATGCTAACGTCCAGATTTGGAAGACTGTAAAATCCCCATATTGTCTGGATGGAAACAACCATGATGAAATCCACGCAAGAGCAAAACTGACTTCCAAAGCTGTGGGTGCCACCAGAAGTGGCAGAGCTCCACCACGCACCAGAACACGAATTTCCACCTCACTCACTCAACTCCATCAGGAAGGGCTTGTGAGTAAAAAATGAACCTGTGCCTTGGTTTCTGTGACAGGTCAGTTTGGATTTAGTGTAATACTGCGGGGCAGTTACCTTTCAGGCTGATCTGGAGAGACAGAAATAAACAGCGAGGCAGAGCAAGGAGACACAATCCAATTAGTCAGGCGGGAGGTGATGTCAAAGGCAAGTTTCAATTACAGCGAGATTATTAACTGTGATCGTGTTAGCCCAAGATAAATACACTCAGCCTAATAGCAGACATGCAAATGCTCTCAGTCTGGCTCTAGACATGCTAATTTAAGCCTGTGC
The DNA here is from genome assembly GCA_013397915.1 of Daphoenositta chrysoptera. Classification (NCBI taxonomy): domain Eukaryota; kingdom Metazoa; phylum Chordata; class Aves; order Passeriformes; genus Daphoenositta; species Daphoenositta chrysoptera. Next base: position 59,936 of record VZRO01006420.1, read on the forward strand.
TGAGGATCACTGTAAAGAAGTGCTGGGCACACCGTGCCCAGAGGAACCAGTCAGAGCCACTCGCTGTGACTGGGGCGTTCCCAGTGCAGACCATGGCAAAGCCAACAGTTTTCTGTGTTTAAACAGCCCTGAGGGATCACACAAGGGCTGAGCCAGGAGCTGACCAGCCCTTTTTTTGCCTGGGAATGGTCACTGGGCGCAAATCAGGGGAGGAGTGGACACAAGGCCGTGGTCTGTCCAGAAATACCACAGAATCACAGACTGGTTTGGGTTGGAAGGGACCTTAAAGCCCACCCAGTGCCACCCCTGCCATGGCAGGGACACCTCCCACTGTCCCAGGCTGCTCCCAGCCCCAATGCCCAGCCTGGCCTTGGGCACTGCCAGGGATCCAGGGCCTGCCCACCCTCCCAGGGAACAATTTCAGTCACCTAAAACACAAGTTTGGACTAAAGGAATACAGAAAGTTGAGTACACTGCCAGCTAAACTGGATCCACTGGTATAAACTATGGATATCTATTTCTCTCATTGCTCCTTGAAGCTTATTTACCCTCTATTAGACAAAATTTAGTCAACTGACTAAATCACCATCAACCAAACACCTAAATATTTTATGAAGATTTCATGATTCTCCTTTTTTGCCGATCTCTAAGGATTCCATTTCTGCTGCACAGGACTTGAACACAGAAGTCTGTAATTCTTGATGTTTTCCAGAAATAATTATCAGACTGTTAAGGGAAACACCGAGAGAAACACTGTGTATTTGAAAGACACAAATTTACTCAGAGTAATAAGGTTCCCTTTATATGCAATGCAGATATTGTTGTACAAAATTATATATAAAACCAGCTGAAGGCCTAATGAACTTACATAACCAGCTTTGGTAAATTGGTGTTAAAAAGGACATTTGTGAGCTTGAGACAACATAAAAAAAACAGGTTGACGTCATTCAACTGAAAAGTATTTAGATCCTTTCTAAAATGTAGGAACTTTATGGGTTAGGAAGACAGGAAAGAAATCTACAACTCACTAGCAAAGCTCAACTGAATAACAACCTGAAATCAGAGTAATGATTGCATAAAAGCCACACTTTTGGCAGTTTAATTTATGTCTGTGGGGATCCTGTGTAGGGGGATGTTATTCTGCCATTTTAAGTTCCATCTCTCCCAACAACACTGTGGTACAACTGCCTATCCTAAGTTTGCAGGAAAATATTGAAAAGTTGGTTTGTTTTTTTTTTTTTTTAAGTAATATCTTGAATTCAGTCAATGTTATGGGTTGGAGAGTTAGAATTGATAGATGATTTTGTCTTGTGTTGTCAATACATGATGCAGCTTTTGCTTCTGAAGGCAAATTCTTTTTAATAAAAAAAAATCCAATAACACAGAGGTGTTCTAGATGATGTCAGTTATTTGATGTCACTCCTCATAAGGAGTTTTATTCTTTGTAATTTTTATGCAATACTTTAAAAAGGATTCCAAAAATCTGCCCCCAGGTTCCATTTTCTCTTTCAAAAACAATCTAAGACAAAGAGAACCCTTTCTTCTTGACACAATTTCTCATGAACGTGATCTCCTTAGAGCAGATAAAGAGGATTCTCTCCAGTTCTTCTGAACAGAGGTTCCCTTTGTTTCAGGGATGTCTCCATTTTACTATTTATATCTATTTTAGAGTTCAAAACAAATATCAGCTCGCCACATAAATTAAGAAGATTAAATAGGGGCAGCACTAAAAAAAGCGAGCCAGGCTTAACCCCGGTGTAAAGGATGAATTAAGCACAATGACATCAAACAGGAGCAGGAAACTTGGAGAAGCAGTAGGTGATTACTGCCTCTTAATTTATGGGAAGGATTAGAGTGGGAACGCTTGAGGAGGCACACAGAATAGAAGAGGAGCTTTTCTCTGCAGAATGGTTGTAAGACAAGGGCATCCTCTGCCTGCCCATCTCACTGCAAACACTCATCCCTGGCCATAGGAAGCCTAAAAACTTCTGGTGCTTCAAAACCCTTTTTCTCGGTTTTGTAATAGAGAAATTCAGCCCTCCCAATAAATCACATCAAGCTGTCCCTTTTGTTCAGCACTGTGTTCCCTTGTTCCTCTCTTTAATATTAACTTCAGCTCCACGGGGCATCACCAGATTGAACACCAAGGACTCCAACCTGGGCTCCTGACAAAGGGGCAGGGAGAGCTGTGCCTGCCTGGTGCTGGGCCTCGGGGAATTTCCTCTGAAAATCCTTGGGGATTTTCCTTTCCTTTCCTTTCCTTTCCTTTCCTTTCCTTTCCTTTCCTTTCCTTTCCTTTCCTTTCCTTTCCTTTCCTTTCCTTTCCTTTCCTTTCCTTT
>VZRO01006420.1:62525-89878 GCA_013397915.1 Daphoenositta chrysoptera
CATGAATGAGGGCGGAATGATTGCTTAAAGGCAGGGCATATCTGTGATGTTTTGAGACACACCAGAGCAGCAGGAATTTGTGATTATCACTACAGAGCTTTCTAGAGCCAAGGGTATCAAAAGAACCCACCATGAGAACTGTTGCAAGGAGCAGCCACAGCTCTACTGCTGAGAAGATATGTGCACATCTTTTTTAAAATATATATATATTTTTAGTAAATAAATATCCATTTTTGAGGCAACAGTTGTCTCTTGAAACTTTCAGATCATTTCAGATCTTCTAGTTCAGATCTGAACTAAACCTTCTGGTAACTTCTAGCACAAAGCNTGTAGCCAGTGATGGATGGGATCCATCCTGCCTTAGCAGCTCCCCTCTTGCTGTGGCCCCTCTGACATTTCTGGGTTTAAATACATAATGTGCAGCTCGACTGTTTTCTCTTTCCTCTCCCAAAAAGATTAAAGCATGAATGAGGGCGGAATGATTGCTTAAAGGCAGGGCATATCTGTGATGTTTTGAGACACACCAGAGCAGCAGGAATTTGTGATTATCACTACAGAGCTTTCTAGAGCCAAGGGTATCAAAAGAACCCACCATGAGAACTGTTGCAAGGAGCAGCCACAGCTCTACTGCTGAGAAGATATGTGCACATCTTTTNTACTGCTGAGAAGATATGTACACATCTTTTTAAATATATATATATTTTTTTAGTAAATAAATATCCATTTTTGAGGCAAAAGTTGTCTCTTGAAACTTTCAGATCATTTCAGATCTTCTAGTTCAGATCTGAACTAAACCTTCTGGTAACTGCTAGCACAAAGCTCTAAAGGCAGAGGGTACAGCATTTTTGGCATCTCTGTGGCCACAGTTGGCTCCAAACTGAACTTTCTCACATGAGAAAGTGGAAAGTGTCATACAAATTCTGTGCCTTGATCAAAAATGACGATAGCTGCATTGCTTCTCTTCTGGCAATGTGTTACATTGTATTAAAACAACATTTTTACCTATTACTTGTAAAGGATTTTTTTTTTTCTTTCTTTTGGATTGCCCGTATTGAAGCTTCTAGGAGCACTTCAAGAAACAAAGGAAAATTGATTTTTCCATTTATTCATATAATCCTTCAGTTTTCAACAACACATTTAGACCAGTAACTGAAATGTTTTGTTTGACCACACCAAATTCATGCATTCTGATAAACTGTTGCACATATCTTACTCTTGTTTCAACATGCCTGGAACAGTATAGTAAAAATATCCTTAAAATAGGGGAAAGTCAGAGCAAGAGGAAAAAAAAAAGGAAAGATAGAAGTGACATATTAGAAATGAAAAATGCTACTAAAAAGAAACATATCTTTTTTTGGCACAAATAAGAAGCTTCTTTTTCATTGCCAAAGTCGAGTCAGATTACTTTTCAGAGTTATGCAAACCTCAAAGTTTTGCCTGGAGGAGATCCTGACAGAGAATTTGAGGAAGGCTCATTCCAATTGCTGCTATTTGATCCACAAAGGAGAAACACTGCTGGCATCAGCTCAGCACACCCTGGGATGCTCCTGGCCTGTCATCCTTGAAAGACGAGAAGAATTGCTGGTGGGCAAGAGGCAAGTGGTGCCCAGGCAGGGATTGCAGAGAGCCCAGACACAGCACCAGCCTCCACCAGCAGGATCCAAAATCCACTGGGAAGCTAGCTGGCTATTTTGCATCAGTGTTGCTGTCATTTCCTGTATTTTTTTTTTAAATTATCCCATCTCTCGTTACAAATCAGGATCCTTTGGTGCATTTGATAACAAACATTATCAGTTTAACATAACAAGCCCAGCAGTTTCTGTGCAAAAAGATAGAAATGACCTTTTCCTCCCTAAGTCCACGTTCTAGTACCAGCATGCCAGGCCTTTGAGTGCAGTGGGATGTGTTTTGTTTGCCTGACATCCCAGCGCTCGAGTGTGTGACACCAGGGAAGATGGAAAGGATGCTTTTGGCACTTGCATGCTTGGATCGTGCTACAGCTTGCCAGGAGGAAAGGAACAAAACCCGAGCCTGCGGGGACATCCTGTAGAAATGGCCCATTAATCCAAACAGAGCAATCACTTACCTGTCAGACTGAAAGAATTTAGACAACCTTTTAAATAGCTTCTCTGCTTGTCTGCGGCATAATGAGCACAAATCTGCCATTTTCTGCAGTCTCCTGCACCCAGAGAGCATGAGAGCAGCCCCTGCACTTTGAGGATTGTGTCAATACAACTCCAGGGCTCCTTAAGCAAAGCAGATTTCCCCTGAGCTCTCCCCTGAAACATTTTCTCCTCCCTGACAGAGCAGATCTTTACCATGTCACTGCTTGAGAACAATTTGCAGAATCTAAAGAGACAAAGGAATTGTTTAATATCCTTATTTATTTTTTATGATGCTTTTAGAATTATTATTCTTCTCTGATTTACCTTTGCTGAGGTCTACAGCACCAGCTGTAGGACTGCCCATGGTCACAACATCCCAGGAGCAACAGCAGGACAAGAATAATGTCCCATTACTGCTGGGACTTTTAATTTGCCTCTGCCAGCTGAGAGATTGGTCCTTGGACTGTGAATTCCAAGAATTCCATGTTTTGCAGGACACAGATGCACGGCTCTGCACACCTCTCCTTTCTGCAGCAGAACAGAAGGGGGGAGGCTGTCTGAGAGCAGAAAGATTCTCTGACTCCTGTAGGACACTGAAAATACTTGAGAAAATCACAAAAGATGACCTGAACCCATGTCCCAGAATGGGAGACAGACATTTACCCTGCCTTTTCTTTCTCACAATGAAATATCAATACAGACCTACAAAAGCCATTTTCTCAAGCCAAAAGAGAACTTCAAATGATTATTAGGTATTTGATCTGGTTTTTAAACCTATCAAAATCCCAGGGTTTGTAAATGTCTCCTCAGCTTCAGATCATCTCTTTAGGCTTTTTAATTTTGTATTTTTGATATTATTCAAACAAAGAAATTTTTAATTTTTTTCTGAGAAAACAGAGGAAAAACCATAGAAGCTCAGTGATGTGTGTTCAGTGTTCTTCTGTGAAAAGCAAACTTGTAAAAATTGCAACCTGGGATAACCTATTAATTACCTTGCAATTATTATTCAATCCAGCCTATCCAGCTCAGCACTGAAAGGATGGGTTTGCTCCTGATTGTCACTGAGAGCTCAATAAAGGTAAAGCCTGATATTTTCTGGGTCATGCTCTCTAAAAAGATCTTATGAAAAGAATGTTGAAAAGTCTCCCTCACAGTATGAGAGCCAGAACCCCATTTACCTTCCACTTCTACAGGACTGAGAAAGCCCCCTAAAGAGTAGCAACGGGTTATTTAAAGACCAAAGTAAATAGATCTGAGCCTAAGTAGATACAGGAAACAGATTAAAATGTCTCTTGATTGTGCCAGGGGAGATTTAGACTGGATATTAGGAAAAACCTCTTCATGGGAAGGGTTGTCCAGCCCTGGCAGAACTGCCCGGGGCAGTGGTGGAGCCACCACCCATGGAGGGATTTAAAAGCCCTGTGGATGTGGCACTTGGGGACATGGTTTAGTGGTGGGCTTGGCAGTGCTGGGGGACTGATTGCACTCAATGATCTCACAGACATTTTCTACTCTTTCCACCAGGTGTTTGTTTAAGCCTGTAAAGATTCAGATCAGCTTCAGCCAGCTCAGGGCAGGGATGAATCTTTGGGTATCCCATCAACTCTTGTTGTTGGGGGACATGAGTGCACAGTCAAATATAACCCAATACCACACCTATCCCAGATTCTCTGCAGCTGGTTTTTCCCTTAGAATCACTCCCACACCAGCCATGGCTACACAGCCTCCAGTTTGCTCGGATCAGGGAGAGAGGTAAATTATAAATTTAAAAATGGTAAATTATGAGGCAAATACGCACTGGATCCTGGAGCCAGAGCTCAGGGAAAGCCTTCTGGCAGAACCAACACCCTCTGTGGTCTGAGACCTCCCCAGCTCCAAGCTGCACTCCTGCCATGGCTCCAGACCACTGCAGGGATGGGTTTTATAGGGATGCAGTGACATTAACAACCAGCACTGTACGTAACCGTGGCATTTTCTAAAGCTGTTACAGATGTAGGAGAATAAAATCAAGCCTTCTCCTAGCACTGAACCCCCTTTGTGGGCACAGGGCTCCCTCGGTGTGAGGCTGTTTATTCTAATTTACTGTGCTCTTGGCTGTGTTCATGAGGATCAGGACACCCAGGGAGAAGGGGCTGTTTTCCTTTCATTTCTCCCAAAGCCTTGGGCTGCAGCAGAAGCTCCCCTGCCTCGCCAAGTGTGCTGTTCCTCATGGCAGCTCATCAGCTGGGAAGGTGTCAACCATGCTACAACCCAGCAGCAAGTTTATAAAGACATGTAGAGGGAATAAGAAATTAAAAGACCTAATCTGGAAGAAATGTATGTATTATTCCTGTTACTGAAACACTGGAGACAGGCCAAAACACAGAGGAAAGAATAATATGACCTCTAGAAAATCCTGAATAACCCTAGAAGCTAGACCTATTTAAACTTCCAAAGGTGACCTGCCACTATTTTGACCCTAGTATAGTGTGAAATGTACAAAAAAAAAAATCTGATAATAGAGGATTTTTTAAAAGAAACATATTAAACATAGACAGACTGAAAGACTTGAAGCTGAAGCCACATAAATTCAAAGTGGAAAATGGGTGATGACTTTTCCTCAGTACCAGTCAATCACTGCAAGAACTTCTCATGCATGGTTTCCCCATCACTTAAAATTTTTAAACTAAAGCGGAAGTCTTTCTAAAACATATCCTTTTGTGGAATAATGCAGTCTGCCCTGGGTTACATAGGAAGTCAAATATTCCCTTCTGGCCTTAATCTAGGAATGGTTATATTCTTGTTATATAAAGTTACTTGTTCCTATGGAACAAGTTTGTCTCCTCCCCACTCAAGGTGATATTTTCAAGGCATCAAATGAAACTAGACAAGGTATGTTTGACAAAAATATGCTGTCAGCTTGACACCTGTGAATCACAGCTGTACCTGCGGGGTTCTTGGCAAGTAAATCTTGAGACAGAGTTTTTAAAGCACCCCTGGTAAACAGCCAGCGCTGTGTCACACCCGTGGGTGCAGGTGTGCCATCCTGGGCTGTTCTGGAGGGGACAGCCATCACCTTTGGCCCTTTCCCAGTCCTTGTTCTCCCCGGTGAGGATGGGGAGGTGATTTTCACTCACACTACAGTGACTGCTCTGTGCCCATCTCATTTGCACGGACAAAACACTACCAGTAAATAAATAAGTGCATTTTCTTCCTGCCTTACAGACGTTGTTGCAACAGCTTTGCAGAGAACTTGCAGGTGGGCTTTGGGCTGCTGTTGGGTCCCACTGCAGAGACTCCCACACAACAAAACCTTGCAGGTGTTTCCCCCTTGCTGTGGTCACTCCTTTCAAGGTGCGTCTTGCCCACTGCTTAAAAAAACACGGCCTGGCAGCGCTGGTTGTTTGCCTTTGCTTTCACTGCCCACCCACGCCGAGCCCGAGGCTGTTTTATGGTGTTTGGAAAGGCTGTGGGTACAATGTGAGGCTTTGAACAGCGAGGCTTCCCCGGGAGCAGGCGGGGAAAGGTGACCCGGGGATGTGGTCGCATTTCTCAGCCCGACCTCCCTCTCCAGCAGCTCTGCTGTGATGGTTGGCACTGGCTGCTCTCCCACCTGCGTCCCCTCAGCCTCCAGCAGAAAACTGCACAAACCCCAGCCTGGCTCCAGCTCACTGCACTTGTAATGATGCCTTATCCCTGTTCTTAAAATCAGGGCCCAACACGGTGAGAAGGGAAAAAGGGGTTTTTCCCTCGGTGTTTATTTCAAGGATCCCTGGTGCACTCTGTCCAGGTGGAACAAGCCAAAAATGCACATCGAAATGCCCACCCCAAATGCACACCCACGATAGATCAGGTATAGAATTATAGGTGTTACAAATCAGCACATCTATCAAAGATTGCCCAGTGAGTGAGGCTGAGTGAACCCCCCTCCCCAGGAACCCTCCCCTGGCCAGACCCATCTTTGAGTTTACAAAATGTGTCCAGAGAGGAACTTGGTGTCTGAGGCCTCCAAGATGTTCGGTCTCCTAACTCAACAAAACATCAAGTCTAGGAATGCAGGCTAAAAAGAAACACCAAGAACACAAAAGGCCACAAAGGCATACAAAAGAGGGATAAAAGAAAAGGCAAAAAATCATTATGGCATCAGTAAAGCAGAGGCAGCTCACCAGAGCATTACAAACGGTGTCTACTGAGCACCTCATGATACCTAAAATTAAAGGAGATTTCCTAAAACACTTCTGTGGTAACAGGCTGTATAGCTGACATGAATTTGGTAAGGTTTCCTAGGCTGTGAGTCTATACTTCCTATAACCTTTTGGAAAACCTTTGATTTATTTTCATTTTGCTTCTGTAATAATACTGGTAGCCCATGAAGCAGTCAAAATAAGAGAAGCAATGAAAGCAGGGCATAGGAAAACAGACCCAAAATACTTCCAGCCCAATGTAGATGGAGGCTGTACACAATTATCTTCTCAATTCTTACTGTGATCTAATAGCTAAGTTGGATTTGCAAAGTGTTCTGGAAGTCAGAGAATTGTATTGGACAGTGCTAACCTACTTTAATTAAAATTAATTTCAATTTATACTCTGTTAATTTTAATTTAAGTACAGCATAATGCTGGTATTTTTTTCTTCAAGATATGGTTTAGAATCCTCTGTGAGTTATTTGGATTTCCAAACTCTGGGCTTCCACTTTTTAATATTGTCATTCACTGGGCAGGCCAGCACTTGCCAAATTCTAGTCCACTCCTTTAGAAGCAGAGCCCAAAACAGACAGGGCCTCACTCACACCTAATTGCTTTTGGAAAATAAACATTTTACTTCATATTTCCAACGCTCTGCCTGACAACATGGTAGGTCCTGTGCTGCTCATGCGTGGAGAGAGATTAAGGAGGGCTTGAGAACCCACCAGACACCAGCTAAAAATGGGTGGGAAGAGCTGCTACCTGGTTCTCCCTCCTTGCCTAAACCAGACAATCAGTTTGGCAGAAGATCCCAACTTTTAAACATTTAATGGCTCATGCAATAAATCCTACCTCCATTGTGAAGCCTAAAAAGTTCTTTTTTCACAGAAAAGTTTTGCACAGGAATCAGCACCGGTAACTGTGGAAGAACCAGGGTGCTCCTGACCTTCAGCAATTCTCTGCAGTTTCTGCAGGACAGCAATCTGTACATTTTTTTCCTGCTTGCCTGCTAGAAAAAAGAAAGTCTTTATATTTTTGGCACAATAGATGCCTTGAAGTGAAAATCTTTGTAGCCAAATGCTCTGTAGAGCACGTTCCTGCTATTCTGTGCAGAAATTCTGTGTAATTCACTTCCAGTTGGGTTAATTCTAAGCAGCATTGAGACCTCAGAATGAGGACTTTTAATGCACTGATGTGTTATGCATAAGAGCCCTAAATTCCCTGGTTTTTATGATTTCCAGCATTGTAGTGGTAATAATAGAAGTTTCAGAAGAGCAGCTCTAACAGACAAAATCCTTCCAGTCATAATGGATTGGTCAAGGCAGCTACCACAGATTAATGGATTTAGTCCATATTCCTGAAATTAGGCTGCTAATTAAATATATTTCCTCAATTACATTATTTATCTGAAAGGCAAACTTCTTGTGTATTTCAGTGATTTGTGTCTCTTCAGATAAAATCCTGCATAGTTTCTCTTAATGAATTCCCCCCCAAAAAGAATATATGTAGATAGATTAATGAATAACACTCTATTTTCCAATCTCTCTCGTTCATCTTTTCCCCCTGGATACCTTGGTCTTCATACCACAGGTACCCAGGCAACTTTCATCTTGCTTGTATTTTAATTTCTTTTTACCTCAGGCATGGTAGGTGTTTAAATGATAATATACACTGCCCTAGCCCCTTATTTAGCAGTTTTTAAAATGTTCTTTCACCCACAAAGCACAGGTCAACTGCATTTGAAATAATTGCCCTTAAAGAAACCCAGCACATTCTGTTTTGTTTTGCATCCCTGTTAACAAAATTTTGGATAGGCAGGGAGAAATGTTGAGCTAGGAACAGGACGTCTGTATTAAGGAAAGTGGGAGATGGAAAAGGAATGAAGCAAAAATGTAGGAACATCAGAGGTTTTCAGTAAAAATATAGTAGATAAGGGGGGGGAATACAAGAAACTTCTTCAATACATTAAAATATATTAAAATGTCTGTATAAGAAATAGGCAGAGCCATCAGATGGCTCATAAGTTGACACCTATGTTCAAACTTTGGTAAAAAATATATTGCTTAAATAATAGAGAAACTGTATTATCTAATACTACTGTAATCAGCCCAGATGGAACTTCACGTTCAGAAACTCTGACTATGGTTATATAGACATAAAGAACAACAAAACTGAAATATGGGTTTGTGTTTATCACTACTGGAGAGTAACATCATTTGGAGGTTGTTAGCTTGAAATAAATTTATTCCATATAATGTCACCTCAGACAACTTTGCTCTTTTATAATTGGGCTTAAATTTCATTGAAGTCTGTGGTATAGACACCAGATTTGGCTCTCAAATGCTAAAACAATAAGTGAAATAATTTCAAAATAAGTTTTTGAAACAGTTGGGACAGAAAAACATTACCTGTACTTGGATAGTATAAAACCAAATTGAATTGTTTTCACAGGTTTCTCTTTTCTCACAGAGTTCCTTATTTGTTCTCTCTATAGCATTACTGCCTAGTCACCCAAATAAAGTCAGCTCTGAACACCAAATAATTAATAAATCCAAACCCACTGGTCTTTCAAGCCCTTTAACTTCCTGAAGAACCCATTTCCCTCTAAGCCCTCTGCAGAATGGTGTCACATCACGTTGCATTGGAAACAGAGCAACACTTTGCATTTTCCGCCTTTCCCAGCTGCAGGAAAACACCGGCTGGATCTGCAGCCTCACCCTCCCACGAGCTCTGGCCTCCTCAGCAAATTCTTGCTGCTGTCTTGTCTTGAGGGAAAGCCTTGGATGTGCAGGCTTATCTCAGTGATTTAAACACAGCTACCTAAGGACGTGATGGATTTCCTCTGCTCCCAGCCTTCCCGCCAGGAGCAGATGGAGATCTCAGGGATGTGTTACAGCTCAGACTGAGAGAGGTGCCTGATGCAGAAGTTCCAGGGTCAGACTCCCAGCCTGTGATATGTGGGAGGTCAGGCAAGGTGAGCTGGCACTTCAAACCAGGGCATCTGCACTGTAAATCTCAGAGATGGCTGCAGAAGTATGACAGGCACCAGGAATTTAATGGAAAGCATTTACTTTTTTCTTTTTGTCTGAGCTGTAACCCAAGGCTTTGCCTTTCCACCACATCATTTTGAAAGGAAATTAATTTCCCTGCTCACTAGTTTCACTGAAATTATTTAAAGCAATTTCTCAGCTACCACTTACTTGAGCATAAAAACTTTCTTAACCCCAAAGGTCTCTCATTTCAACACTCCCCTCCAAAAGGGGCTCCACCTGAAACAAAATTAATCTCTCTACCTTTCAACTCAGAACTCCCTATTCAGCTTTAATTGTAACCCTAGGGAAGAGGATTTCCCTCTCCTTTTTCTTCATATTTCTTATGTTATTCTTCTTACATCCCAACATCTGAGCACCAGGCAAGGACAGCCCGTGCCACATTTAACTTCTGTAAAAGATTCTGTGGAGGAGGAGTAGGCACAGAGGAGGCTGGACCTCACCGTGGGGTCATTTCTGGGCTTGGGCAAGCTCAAAAATAGAAGGAAACAACTCTAGAAGAACAAATCTCCAGCTTTATAACAAAACAAGCCAAGGAAGTGCCAGGTTATTGTGACTTAGAAACAGCCGAAAAATAGTAAAGGAGCTGACACTTGCATGGAGAAAAGGGCTCATTCCAAACAGTGCTGGGGGGAACTGGAGCCACGGAACTCCAAACAGGAATGGGAGCGGGCTGGTGAGCTGCTGGAACACAGCTTGGAGAGCTGGGAGCTGAGTGAGCCCCGCTGGGGTGGCAGCAGCTGCCCAGATTTCTGAGCACGGGGCCTTTACGAGCCGAGCACTTTAATGAGCATGTTTTCTTTCGTGTTTATTTTCACAGAGGCAGACTGATCTCATGTTCCAAGAATGAAAGCCTGGCATGGAAGTGGCATATCTGCTAGTTAATGTCAACAGTTGATGTGCAGGGAGCAAGCAGGATTTCATATTGTGGTGAAAGTTGAGTTACTATTTGGTTTAGTTCTCTTTTTTTTGTGTCAGACACATGAAGAGTAAATAGAAAAAAGGATTTCATTTTTACTCGGAAAAAAAAAAAGGGAAAAAAATACTTCCCTAACCCTAATTCTACAAGTTGATGAAAAATGTTATGGTATCTACCTAGTAATGAATAGAGTGAAACATCCTCTGCAAAAGATATCATAATAAAAGACCCTGGTGACTCGCACAGTACTGAACTGTTAAGGAGGGGAAGAACACACTTAACTGTGGATGAACTACCCTGTAGCAGAATGAAAATCCTCCCTGATTTAAACACAGGCAAGGCCAGATTGAGTTATCACACCGAGCAGGTCCAGCAGTGTCTAAACCTCACCAACAATGGAAACCCTGCCCTGAGCGAGCAGCCCAGCTCATCCCCGTGCTGAACACACGGATGATCACAGGAGATTCACACCGTGATGTCCCAGCTTTGGGAAGCACTGGGCAGTCTGGATTTCCACTGCTCTAAGGTGGTGGTGCTCAGAACCAGCACGGTTTAGTCTTAGGCTCGAAATTACAGAATTAATGACAGCCACCACTGGCCCAGCACTGCTGAAACACCTGAGACATCCCACCCGGGCAGGGAAATGGAACTGCTGACCTAAGAGCCTTTTCCAGCCCCAGCTCCGGGGGTTTTATGGGTTGTCAGTCACACCTAGGGGTGATATCGCTATAAAACCCCAGCCATGCAGGAAAGCTGGCAGGGCAGCTCTGTGGTTTTAGGCTGAGCTGTGTCTGAAAGACTGAGAGGAGGGAGAAGGTTTAAAGATTGGTGTTGACAGTTGCTTTCAAATCTACGCAAAGACAAAATCCAGTTACGCAGACAACAAACTCACCTGCAGTTTGGGCTGTAGGACAGATGCAACTGAAAAAAAAAATAAATAAAGGAAAAAGGAAAATAAACCAAATTCCCTCTAAACACCACCTGCATGGAGGAGACATACAAAGGTGTTGGCAAAGGCTTCTCTGTGTTGCAGGAGGTCCCCAGAACAGGGCGAGGGAGCCCAGGCAGGCTCTGTGCCCACTGCTGGCTCTCAGTTCAGTGGAAGTAATTGAACATGGGTTATCCACACCACCTACCTGGCCACTGCGACCCTGGGGCAGAGCTCATTCTTTAGTGCTTGTTTCTGCATGAGAAACCTTCCTTGTTTCAAGCACAGCAAGTCTAATAAAGCAATAAAAATAAGTATGAAACAGAGAGACACAACTGGTTTAATCTTCCTCTCCAAAATCCTGCAAAGGGAGAAGGAAATGCTGGAAACCAGGTCTTCAAATCATTCACCAATACCCTAAACCTGTGACTGCCCTTCACCTCACTGCTTAATCATCCAGCAGAGGTGTTGTGTTGTATTTACGTGGCATGACACCTGTGTTTTGTGGCAGGTCACCTGTATTTGTTTTAAATCATGCTATAGACAAGGGCCACTCAAACTGCAGAGCTGCTGAGCAGTCTGAGGCACTTTCAATGAGATTTCGGTCCAGGTCCCTCTCCACCACGTTCTCATGTTGGGAAAGGGTGTTCAGAGCTGCCACCAGGCTTTCCCAGGTGTTTCCTACAGGGAGGGAGTGTGGAGTGAGCAGTTAATCATGAGCTCATTCGAGTGTCCTGGGGTCCTTGGGTGAAAGCTGTTACAGACATCGAAAAAGTGTTTAATAATCAGAGCCCCTTGTCCTGAGTGCAGCCTGGGTTCACAGGAGTTCACACACCTCTGAAGAGCTTCAGGACAAAACGTAAGGAGAAGCTGCAGCTTCAGGGGCTGCTCCTTGCTGGGACTCCCTCCCAGGAAAACCCGTGAAAAGTGTGTCCAAACTGCCCTTTGAGTGACCCAGGCTGGGCTCTCGAGAGGCAAACACATCTCAGAAGGTGCCCAGGGAAAGAAACTCCCCTTCAGATCCCACCCAGGGATCTCTGTTCAGGGGCACTCAGCTCCAGGTTTTCATTCTGCACATTCAAAGTTAGAGTTGCTCACAGTCTACAAAAAAGAGAGTTTTTGTTACACCTAACTCACATATAAGTAATTATTTTTGAGAATACATGTAACAACCATCCTCCTGAGAAATCAGTTTGGGGGCTTCCAGCTCTCTGGAAATGCACTGGCAAGTCAAAATGCATTTTTTCTGCCTTGTTTACATTATGCTCTCATAAAAGGAAACTGGACATATGAAGGCATTTTCCCACTGGAGGAGGAGTGAGGATGAGGAGTTTGTTTCTCTCTCTCTCTTTTAATCTGAGGGGGGAACAAATTCAGCAGGTCCTTCTCACAAATAGAGACTGAGTTTGGGTTGGAGGGACCTTAAAGCCCCTCCAGTGCCACCCCTGCCATGCCAGGGACACCTCCCCCTGTCCCAGGCTGCTCCCGCCCCAATGTCCAGCCTGGCCTTGGGCACTGCCAGGGATCCAGGGGCAGCCACAGCTGCTCTGGGCACCCTGTGCCAGGGCCTGCCACCCTCACAGGGAACAATTCCTTCCTAATATCCAATCTAAACCTAATCTCTTTCAGCCTACATCTTCTCTTCAGCCATGGTCTGCACCCACTGCTCTCTCCTGCAGGGTGGAGGCTGCTCCCTGCTGCCCTAACCCGAACCCCAACCCTCCTCCTCCAGGTTTAAAGGCTGTTGAGGCTTGCATGCATTTTTGGAAGTGTATGATGTACTGTTGCCCACCTGCTGCACACAGGTTTCACATCACTTTAGACAGAGCAGCAAACTCCTCCACACAAACTCGGAGCCACTCCATGGCACTGGGCTTCTTTTCTACATAAACCTATTAAGAGAAGTTAATCATTAGCTGGCTGGTTGTACATTAAGACAGACTCCCCCCTTTGTCTCTCAGCGTTATTAAATGCCTTCTGCTTTGGAATGCCACATAAAAGTGATAGATGCCCTTTCTTTAAAAGCCAGGCTTCCAGTCAAGCTATGCCTGGTATTAGTTCAGCAACAAAGAGCCCTCCTTGTTTAAATATAGAAGCCCGAGGCAGATAAGGATAAGTCAGCCTGGCTGCTGTGCCAGGGCTGCCCTGATAAGGAGCTGGAGGGCCAGGGGAGTGTTCCCTGTGCACGATCCCATGGATGAGTTAGAGCTGGAGACCAGCAGACGGCACAAAAACTGATTAAGCTGAGGCCAGGGATGCAAATGGTCAAGGGTATTTGTGATAAGGGGCTGGAAGGTTCTTGGCATCTTGAAAGATGGTTTAGAGTGGAAGCTGCTGCTTAAAACAGCTTCAGAAACAGCAGACCCCACATGTGTAGACTGAAAAAGGGGGTGTGTGTACCCTCGTGTGGAGTTTATCCTTCTAGCTGGGTTTATCTTCTAGCTGGGTTTATCCTTCTGTTCAACATCTGTGCTCAGGGAGCCTCAGGACTGCTTTCAGAAGCAATGCCATCTCCTCAAAACACACACACAGCCCTAAACACCAAGTGAGTGAAACAAGGAAGCAGAAAATCAGGGCTGAGCGAGAGAGCAAGGAAATCTCCTTCCCAAATCACTAGGAAAAAAAAGTTTCTCCCCAGAGGAATGATAAACTATATTTTTGCCTAGCAGCTTTTACAAGGTGAAAGTGTTGCTCAGGAGAATAAATGCCTGCTTTGTGTGGCCCCCCTGGAACCAGGAGGCCGTCAAGTCTGGGCTCAGCTAATGTATAATCTATATTTACATGTCAAAATCCCCCCTTATTTAGGTCCTTGATTTACAGTGCCTAGTTTTCATAAAAGTCAGTCATTCCTAGTGAAAGAATGCAGAGTAGATTTATAGGATCTGCATTATGCCTTAAATCTTAATAGCATTTTTAAAGCATGTTTATGACTCATCCTAAGTAATGTTTTCCCTGTTTTTTTTTCAAGGCATTACTGCGTAAAACCAAATACAAATCCTTACCTTAAAAACAAGATAATTTTAACCAACCATGCTGGCATCAACCCTGCTGCAATGCCAGCCCTTGTCAGCAATGTCCTTATAAGCCTCTGTTTTCAAGCATTCACTGCTTGAGTGTAAAATGTGCTTTCCACTAAGGTTTGCCTGATAAGATCTCAACCTGCATGAGCAGTGAATTTGTTTTCACCATCACAGTCAAAATGAAATAAATCTCTGGAGGCTGCTGTGAGGTGGATGAAGGTAAAGGGTCTGATTCTGTGTCTTCCCCACACCAGGCTGCTCTTTGCTTTGATAAAATATGTGTCAGCTCAGGTTCAGTCCAGTTTAGAGCAGAAATACCCCAAATCCATTAATCACAGGCACAAAAATGCTGGCTGGGCTCATGTGTTTGCATCCATGGATGGGCCCAGCACTGCAGAGTTGGTTCTTAACCAGCTCTCTCAAGAACCCTCAGCCTTTAGATAGAAATTTAAATGTTATCAAAGAAATCAATAGTTCAGTGACATGTCCTAAAGTGGCTTTGTAGGGAATCAGTTCCTTAAGCATTTTTGTAGGAAAACAAGCACCAAGGAGGTTGTGGCAACACATTTTGGGGGAGACCTTAGAGCCCCTTCCAGGGCCTAAAGGGGCTCCAGGAGAGCTGGAGAGGGACTGGGGACAAGGGATGGAGGGACAGGACAAGGGGAAATGGCTTTAAATTTACAGAAGGCAGGGTTAGAAGGGATTTTGGGAAGGAATTGTTCCCTGGAGGGCGGGCAGGCCCTGGCACAGGGTGCCCAGAGCAGCTGTGGCTGCCCCTGGATCCCTGGCAGTGCCCAAGGCCAGGCTGGACATTGGGGCTGGAGCAGCCTGGGACAGTGGGAGGTGTCCCTGCCATGGCAGGGGTGGCACTGGAGGGGATTTAATGTCCCTTCCAACCCAAACCATTCTGGGATTCTGTGGCTTCACCTGACAGAAGGAACAGTGACAGGGACCAAACAATGTCCCCAGAGACTCCTTGGGCACAAATCCCACTGCCTCCCCCTTTCCCTTTAGCTGGGCGAGGCTCCTGTTCCGGGCTGCACAAAATTCACCTTCAACAAGAGAGGTGGACCAGAAGAGTCAAGTGGAGTGAACTGCACGATTTTGGGAGGCCCAGGAACCGTGGAGGCAGAAAGAGCAGCTCACCCCTCAGTGGTGCAGTCATGAGCCAGCCATGGAACCGGTGCCATCCTGGGAGGAGACCAGGGCTCCGTGGAGCCACCTGGCCAAAGCCTGTCTGATTTCCAGTGAAATGCCATTTTAAGTACGAACAATTCCCCCCAGATTTTTGCCTTCAGTATGACTTGTGGAACTGCAGTCATAAACACATCGGAACCCATTTCATAGCTCAGACTAAATTTCAGTATCTTTATTTTACATTGTATCCCGAGATTTTAGCCTTCTCTTTATGATGAAGGAAATTAAAAAGGGGAGTTTTTTGTTTGTTTGATTGATTTTTGGATTTCTTTAGAGAATATATTCTAACCTCTGGTTACTTAACCTGGAAGTGTTCAAAGGAAATGGAAAATATCTGTTATACACCGGGTTATTACCAGCTAGAGTAAGTATACCTCAAATATTATCAATAGAGAAAGAAAAATAAATTTGGAACAGCAAATATTACCAGTCAATTATAAATATACTTTAGGCTATCTTGAATAACATTTCAAAGAACTCAGAATATTCTCAAACTAAACCAAGTATTTACTCTGGATCCAGTCTTGCAACCTTCAGTCATATGAGAGTCTCATCCATAGTAACTGGGTTTTGAAGGTAAAGACCACTCAGTTGAGTACACAGTTTTAAAGCCTGCTGTTATTCCCTTAAATGCTTTAAAATTAAAAATTTCCATTTACAATAGCATTGGATATGAAAAACAGGTTTCAAAACGTCAGTCTCCATTCCAAGCTGGTCAAATTTTACAGATAAAAATCAATCATAAATGCAGCTGTTACCCTGATAAATTTTTAGCTATTTCAATAGTCTGTATTAAAGTGTATGGAATTTTGTGTAAACAACAATTAAAATCAGCATATACTATGCATAGAAAAAAACCCATTTAAATAAGCCACCACATTGTGACACTTTATATTAAAAATACCTTCTCCTCAGGGAATTTATTAAATAGCCATAAGGTTTGACCTAATGACTGGTAGGTATTGAAAAGCAAATCACATTTTGGATACCTACATAATACTTTTAAATCCCCCTAAGAGGTCAGCATCAGCAAGTAAACAAACCCAAAATTCCTGCCTCCTACATTCCCACAGACAAATAAATATTGATATTTGTATACAATCAGTTAAGCAAAGCTCTAAGAGAAGCATGAATAAAAAAAGAAAACCCTGGGGATTTATCAACAGAGTTGAAATTGCTTCCAGACATCCAGCATGAATAACACACACCTGCTTTAGCAGGTATCAACTTGAGAGGTGATTATCCAACATTCAGAGCTCTTGGCTTTGGTCAGCCATGGTTAAACAGCTGCTGAAACTGGAATATGTGAGGGGTGGTGCTGGAATATCTGAGAGTGTGTGCCAAACACTTGAGCTCTCCAGGCTGCTCCTCCAGACCATCCTTTTGCTGCTTTTCAGCAACTTTCAGTGATTAAAGCTGAAACCTGAGTGCAGTTTCTGTCCCTTGCTGCATCTTTGCAACAAATAGGAAAAAAAATAGGAAACCTGTCCTGTGTTTCCCCGTGCAGGGCAGGCAGTGGGGGCCACACCAGCCTGAATTCCTCTCTGCTGGCTCCTACAAGGGTCCAGCCACAGACCCTAACCCACTTTACCTCCCAGAGATCTCTTATATCAGTTGGAAAAGCTCCATCAGGACAGGTTGGATAAATACTCTCCCAAAACACAGCAGGCAAGTGACAAAGTGCTGCCCCCAAAACCAAAGGTGCACATTCCTGCCTCTTCACAAAAAGAGAATTCTGTCAAAGGCCACCACTAGTCACATTTTCTCGTGATTTCCAATATCTAGAGTCAAGTGCCTGATAGAAATCTCTCCCTGATCAGGTCAGTGCTGCCCTGAGAGGCTGCAAGGCTCCATCCTTTGGTGTTTCCAAGCCCAGAGCACAGGAAGCCCTGCACAGCCTGGTGTGGTCCCAGATCTGACCCTCTCAGGGCTCTCCTGGGGTCCCTTCCAGCCTGAATTGCCCTGGAGTCAAAACCAGCACTCATTCTCCCTCTCCCTCTCTCACTCCTCCTGCCCCCCAAATCAAGCCTTCTCCAGGAATACTTTCATTTGTGCCTTAATATTTTCTTCAGGAATTCTGCTGACACTGAACTAAAAGTTCAGTTTGAGAGGGAATTACTTTATGAACACTGTCAGTTATCTCACACTTTCACTG
Source organism: Daphoenositta chrysoptera (assembly GCA_013397915.1). Lineage (NCBI taxonomy): Eukaryota > Metazoa > Chordata > Aves > Passeriformes > Daphoenositta > Daphoenositta chrysoptera. The sequence goes on from VZRO01006420.1 coordinate 80,063, forward strand.
TTATTTCATTACTGTCACAATCCCTTTTCCCCCCAAAGTGAGAGCTGCCAGCTCCAGCTTCCAAATGACCATTGTAATGAAACACTTGATTTTCAAATGTTCATAGAAGCAGGAAATGTTTTACACCCCCTGAACTTTCCAATAGCTCAGTAGCACATTTTTTCCCCACTTAACAAGAGTTTCTAACAATTCAGATGTGTGATCTGTGTGGAGGAGTTTATGGCTGAGCACGCTGGGGTATCTGGATGCCAATTGAAACTCAAAAGGCAACATGTCTTAAGATAAACTAGAGATTGTCAGTTATACAGGCAGTGAAAATACATTTTTCAGACATGAAAGCAGAGTGTAAGAGACCATGAGATGCCAGTGACTCAACCTTCTGCCCTCGGACAGTCAATCTGTGCTGCTCCCAGTGTACATGTACCTCGGTTCCCTTAGAAATAAAACTTCTCTGGTACAGGTTCCAAAATCTCCCTTAGAAATTTTTCATTCAAGAGTTAAGGACATTACAAGATGCTCTGATGGTTTTGGCTGTTGTTATTTGAAATATGTCCTTTTTTGCTCTATTTTCTATTATTTCCCTGCCGTGTGTGCACTGTGCAAGGGGAGTTTGGACACCAGCTGACCTCGTGCTAAACAGATGTGGTTACAGCTCTACCTCGCTGCCTGAACATCTGGAGAAACCTATTCCCTGCCAGCCTGGGAGCTGCTCCCTGAAGTGTTGACTCCCTTGACCACTAGAGCTGAGCGCTCCCTTGGCAGGAGACAAGCAGCAGGGACAAGCAGGGGCAGGCAGTCGGCCCCAGCCACAAAAACGCGCGGGGCCTGTCGGAGCACGAGGCTGCTGCTCTGGGACTGCATGAGCTCACACATTCCTCTCTTGAAAGCTGCTTTTTATTGAGTGTACACCGTGTATGCCCCCGAGCTAGCACTCCCTTTCTGGCTCCCTCCGATTTGGAGTGGGAATGAACCACTTCAGAGGGAGCTTTTCTGGGGATGGTGAGAGGTACTGCTGGCTGATTCCTTGTGCTCCCAGCCTCAACCTGCTGGCCCAGGGCTGTCCTGCCCTATGGCATGGGCACAGCCTGGCATGGCAAAGGGCTCCTGAGAGATTCTGAATCAGCAGGGGCACAGCAGGGCTTCCACCCGGGCCACCAGCCCAGCCACAGAGGCTGCGGGAGGCAGCAGGGAGGGATTTTGGGCAGGGAGGGATAAGGCAGCGGGAATTCATCCAGAGGTAGCTTGGAGAAACAAAGGGTGGTGGATGCAATGGGAAGGCAAATATTGTTCAGAGGTTTATCAGCCTGGGGGCCAGTGCTCACTGGTGGCCAGGGGCTCACAGGGACCTCCAGGCTGCTGACCTGACTCTGAGGTCCTCACTGACCAAGTTCCGTGACAACCTCAGCCTTAAAATCTGGAATCAGATGCTGAAATCAACTACAGGAAAGACAGAGAGGGATTTTTTTACAATTTTCTGTGTAATGACAGAAGAAGGGGAAATGGTTTCAAATTGAAAGGGAGTAGGTTTAGATTAGATATTGGGAAAAAATCCCTCCCTGTGAGGGTGGGGAGGCCCTGGCACAGGGTGCCCAGAGAAGCTGTGGCTGCCCCTGGATCCCTGGCAGTGTCCAAGGCCAGGCTGGATTTTAAATTTGGGCTCAAAATGTGCCAGAGGAAAATTATAAGCAGCAATAATCCCCAATAAACTCAATTCTATAAAGATCATCTGTGACAGCTGGAATATGTTCTACACACCAGTTTTTGGTATGAACACAGTTCCACATACAACAGAGAAAAATGGAACTTAATAGAGGAAACCAGATCCAGTTCATAACAAGGTGTTTTACTAAATGCAACCTTTGCTTTTAATCGATATTAAAATAAGTGTCACTACCCTGTTGTGCATTTGTGCATGCCTGAATTAGTGAAGATGAACAGAATTTAACTGTCTGCATTCAAACAAAAGCCTCAAGGGATTGAGAGGGGTTTTTAATCCCTGAACAGCACATTCTGACCCTGATTCAGAATCATATGCACCAAAAAACTCCCCAGGCCCCACTGCCCCATCTACCTGAAAGTTTCTACTGGCAAATCATTCTGCTGCTTATATGCCATAAAATTTTGGTGAATTTTGAGTATTTTTTACCCAAAGTTGAGCCTGACAACACTGGAAGGATCAGGTCCAGCGCAGAGGGCAGTGATTAAATGTGTAAGCAGGGGGATGGCAGTGAGAGCCTTGGGCAGGGGTACACCCACCGTGCCCACACCACGTGGGAGCAGAAATTTGGGAGCTGGGTGCCCCTGGCAGTGGAAGAGGCTGTTGGGATCACCCTGCCCGGGGGTCAGAGCTGCTCCCACCTGGCTTTGGCCAACAGAAACATCCTCAGCTCCAGCTCAGGGTGGATGGCTGCAAGCTGCAGCCAGGCCAACTCCCTCTGGAAAGGCAGCACACGGGATTTTAGCAGAAGTTGTAATTTAAATGAGACTCTGAATCTGGGCAGGGCGTCGAAGAGCCGACCTCCTGCCTGCCCAGACACAGAGGGGCAGACGTGGGATCGTGTGGCACCTTGGGAGACAAGCTGGCTTTTCTACCTCAGGAATTCATCTGTATCAAATATGAACTTCATTTTTAGCCTCTCCCACTGCCCAGAGATGTCAGAAATCAGTATAATTGCACTGACTGTCAAGACTCCCTGGGAATTATGTGTATTTTCTCTCTTTCTCTCTCATACAGAATCCATCTTTCCTCTGAATAATTACTGCCAGAGCTGAATCAGAGCCTGCCAACATTGCAGAAAAGAATCCAACCCTTTTCTACAAACTTTCAAAGCAAATATGACTTCACTTTACTAATTTTTTTTTTCTTATTTTTTTTACATCCACTGTCATTTGATTCTCTTTGAATAACTTGAATGAGCTTAGGGAAGGCGTGGTACATAAGGAATCTTTGGGCAGACCCTCAGCTGGTGCACAATTGGCTTCAGAAAAGCACTGCTCAGTTACATCCTGAAGATGCATCACAGTGAATTTGAAAAGCTCTCTTGGAGATTATTCACCTCATGTGAATGCCACTGTTCCCCCCAGCTATGTCATTTTAAGGATTTCAGCTGTTAAGTCAGAGGGCAGACAATGGGATGGGACAGAGCCCAAGCAATTAACTCTTCACTCGGTTTTATTACTGAATCCTGAACTGGACTCCCACAGGGAACCTGTAACGTGTTAGTCAAAGAAAAAAAGGGCAAAACTTTAAATAATTAAAAGTTTGGAAGGTGAAATTAAACAGCAGCCTATGATCTGCACACAGAAACTTTGAGAAAAACCCAACAAAACAAAATAAAACCCAAAAGGACATTAATTGAAACCTTTAATCCCAACAAAGTATTCATTCTGAGATAATTACTGCCATAAAACCCTCTGACACTGACAAGAGAACCGTCTTCAAAAGTTAAGTACGTAAGCAGCTTGGAACTGGAGAGAGGAGCTGGCAAGGATGAAATCCTACAGAGATGTGAAAAGGAGGGAAGATTTTGGAGGGAATTGAGCTTTTCAGTGTGAGTCATTCCCCTGTGAAAACATGTTATCATCTACAAGAGGCTGAAAGAGGAAGAGGATGGGGAAGATTTGCCAGCAGAAAGCCAGTTCCTCCTATAAATGAGAAATCAGTGGGCAGAAAAAAATAAATAGCAACAGACTGGGCCTTGAGAAGGACATTTGGGACAAATGTCAGCAATGCAAGGTGGTTAAAACTGAAATCACACATTTACATGAGTAAATTCCTTACTCATTGTGCAGGAAGTGCTGCAATCTAAAAATCTCCTCCTGGGGTTCCTCTGTTCTTCCCAGTTACAAACGTTTCTGAGATGCACAAAATTAAGGTTGTCACTGTCCTTTGCTCCAGCCCTGCTCATTTTGGCACTTCCCCAGGGATGACAGCGACTCTTGGGGCACAGCAATGCTCAGTCCCTGCTCCACAATCCTTGGGTTTGGTTTGAATTCCTGGGAAGTGACAACAGCTTTTAACAGAGGCAAGGTTGGCTGATACCTTCAATCACCTTCTCACCCTCTGTGTACTGGCTAAGAAGCTTTAGACTGACAAACAAATACCTTGCAAAGGTTCCAAAGTCTCTTTTCCTCTCCAAGAATATTGTTACAAGCCCCCAAAGTGGTGTCCATTAGTCCTGTGTTGTGCCAAGAGCTGTCCTGGGAAAAAGTCCCAGTCCATGCTCATGGTTCTTTCCTACTGATTAGTTATTCCTGTATAAGTTCAGATAAAAATGGCTTTGGTTTTTCCAGAACATTCTATATGGCAAAGGGATGTACTCATCAGCAACTCATTTGATGAGTTTTTAAATGTTTTTAGTACCTGTAGAGTTAAACATCTCTATAACAAATGAAAATTTGCAACAAAACAATTTGGGTATTTTTCCCTTATTTTCTCATCGAGCGTGATCTTGTGCTTTAGAAGTCATGTAAATACTTGATATACAGATGGATAGTCCTCTAAAAATTGCACTTAGTTACTCTGAAAAATATTCTTACTTTAGTAAGGCCAAAAATCAGGCTGCTTGTTCCCATGGGCCCTCTGGCCTTTCCAGGAGTCGGGGATGAACCCTGGCATTTTGGCTCACCTGGGAACAAATCTGCCAAGAGGCACCTTTAGAAGTTCTCACCAAGGGAGCAAGAAGCCATGAGAAATATGTATTTTAAAAAGAAAATGAAACAGACTTTTTTACAGCAGATATTCCTGATTGATGTGAGGAGAAAAGGCAAAGCCCCAGACACAGCCAGAGCTGTAAGCACAGACCAGGGGGGCTGGAGCAGCCTGGCCAGCAGTGGCCCAGCTTTGATATTTGGAGAGGGAAATTAATTTCTCTTACAAGAGGAGAGCTAAGCAAAGACTGCATTAGTGATCCCAGAACTGCTTTTGGGAGGGAGCTTCCCTGGCAGGGCCAGCGTTTGCATCATCTTTATTAATGTGAGCAATTTATCCCCCTCCTGGGGTGCAGGAGCTGTCGGTGTGAGCTGGCTTTGGGCTAAAGCTGCAAGCTGGGGAGTCAGCAACACTCACAAAACTCAGGGAATCTCACCCAAACTCCTGGGAGAACAAGCCCAAGGGCTGACACAAAGAAGCCCCTGAACCCACGGGATGTGGGGGCACTTTTGGGCAACCTGTGCCAGGGCCTCCCTCCCCGGAGGAGCTGTCAGGGTAAAGGTGAGGGTCCTGTCCATGTCAGGTTCATTGTTCTCCTTGTTTTCCTGCATTTCTGACCATAAGGAACTGGAGGCAGCAGGGAAATGCTTTGGTGGAAGCACAAGGGGAAACCTCTCTGTGCCTGTCCTCCACAGGGACACGCACAAAACCCATGTCCTGGAGCTGGGCCTCCAGAACTGGCACCACCACGGACTCCTGCCACTCATTACTGACATTTGATGCTGCTACCAAAAAATTAAACCCACGTCTGTGTTTGTTTTCCAGCTGCAAATGCAGAGGTTGCTTCCTGCTGGGCTAAAACTGCTCTGGGCTCAGAATTCTCTCGAGTAGGGCTTTCAGCACCGTGGCAAGTGTGCACTGAAAGAGAAATCGCTCGGTTGGGTGTCCCCTCAGAGGGGATGCTGCGAAGCTGAAGGGAGAGTTTAGTGCCTCGTGCACGAGTTAAAAGATTTAATAACACTAATAACAGATTATTCCAGCATATTTGTTGTCTGAACCACACCGGTGCCTCTGCCCAGCTGTGTTCCCAGTAGTTTTCAGTTTACTTAAATATACTAAAATCATATAAAATTCACAGACAACAACTTGCTGCTCACCAGAAACACCCACAGCAGCAGCTGCTGAGGGTTATACCTTTGAAACCCATCACAAAGAACTTTTCCTGTCCTAACTTTTCACTGCTTCTTTCTTCTTCCCACACACAGACACAAAGGATAAGGTGCCGGGATCTCTGCTTGTACCCAGGAATGCTGCCAGCAATTTTTTGGGGATTATTGGCACAAGCATCCTCTGATGCCCAGGTTAATGCAGAAAGAGTTTTCCTTCTGCTGCTCCAACACAGGGCACACTCTGCAACTTCTGTGTCTGCACTAGAGCTGCTCTCAGCACTTTCTAGGAAGCAAATCTCCCCTTTACTCTAAATAATTAAGAGGCAATCCTTCAGCACAGAAATAAACTCAACCAGACTTGACCACAACCAAGTTCTAAAGCAAACCCCACCTTTCCGGCATTAGATGCAACATAAAGCTTTAAATCACATTTATTAATGCACTTTCAAGCATTTCCTACTTGCCAAATCAGAACAGATTTCAAGTGAGGTGTGACCTTGTGTTTAATGCTGACCTGAGCTCCTACTTTTCTAACAAAACTGGACACTCTCAATGTCCTTCTTTCCTTTCCTGCAGCTATTTATAGCTGATGCTAAAATCCATCTCTGAGATCATTCCTGCCTGGTGGTGCCTGGGAGCTGCCACTCCTTCGGGACTGAAATAAGGAAAGACAAACCCGGCCCCTTTGGTGGGGCGATTTCAGTGCGCTGTTCCCAACCCTCTCCATTCGCTGATCTCTGCTGCCCTCTCCTGCAGCAGCCAGAAACTCCCAGGATTTCAGAGAAATTACTCGAAATTAAAGCTGCTAACCGTGAGGTGTTTAAACGCCGAGGGGATGGGGAAGGTGTCTTAGGAGCCGGGAAAATTCCTGAAGCTGAAAAGGGAAGGTCTTCATGAAAGCTTATTGAATACAGCAAGGGGCAAAATAATTATAATTACAATAATGCTAAAATGATAGTAATGATAACACTAATAGTGATAATAATTATAATAAAAATAATAAGAGCAATGGTAATAAATTAAATAATAATATAATCACTAATGGAAAAGACAGCCAAGATCAACAAGTCCAGCCTTTGATCTAATACCACGATGCCCACTCAACCAGATTGTCCCCAAGTGCCACATCCACTTGTTTGTTGAGCACTTCCAGGGATGGTGACACCACCACTTCACCGAGGAGCTGGTTCCAGTGCTTAACCAGTCTTTCAGTGAAGAAATATTTCCTAATATCTGACCTGAATGTCCCCTGGCCCAGGCTGAGGCCGTTCCCTCTGCTCCTGTCCCTGTTCCCTGGGAGCAGAGCCTGACCCCCCCGGCTGCCCCCTCCTGTCAGGGACTTGTGCAGAGCCACAAGGGCCCCCTGAGCCTCCTTTTCTCCAGCCTGAGCCCCTTCCCAGCTCCCTCATTCCCTCTTTGTAGGAATTATGTCCCTGAATTAATTTAAGATATAATCTCAAAGCGCTGGAGTTTCACAGAAACACAAACATCTAAAAAGTTCATCAAACACAAAAATGTGTTGGAATGGGAAAGAGAAAATTGTGCTTTGCAAATAATCTTGTGGCCGAGGAATTTGCCTGCAAAGCAGTCAGAAAGGATAAACAGATGATTTCAGTTCAGTTCAAACAATTTGCCTTGGCTTTTTGATGAGATGGTTGAGGCACAAAATAAGAATAAACTCCCTCCACACTGGCTTAGTCCTACTGGGAGAAAAAGCTGCTACCAGGAAACATCACAGCCAGGTGATCTCTGACCAATTCCCTCCTGCTCTCTTTCCCTATTAGCGAGGCTGCTTTTCCTTGCAATGCATTAATCTGCCTTTCAGCTGCCCTTTAATCAAAGCCAGGCTAAACTTTGCAGTGGAAAAAGAAAGCAGATGCTGAGGCAAACCACAGAGTAGAACTGGAAGAAACAGAAAGAAAAGGCTCCTTGGCTTGATAAGGATTTAAAAACTATTTTTCTAGAGGGAAGGGAGAAAGAAAATAACTCCATTTTGTTCCAGCTTGGAAAAAACAGCTATGCCTGCCTTCTTCTCCCAAATGTAGGAAGCACGAGCTGGTTTGTACAGCATTTTGCACGTGCCAGCTCCTATTCAGTTGTGCAGCATAGAAAAAGCAAAAAGAAATCAATGCTGATAATTTGAAAATCAATCTTCAGATTGTGGAAATGAAATTTTTATGCTGTCATGAATTAAGAAACAAGCAAACAAGTACTCCAAACAAGCAAACGAGTACTCCAAACCAACCTGTTGTTCTAGGGAGGGATTGTATGCAAACAACCAGAGACTGAGATCCACTATTGCCATTACTGTAGGTGCCAGTTAAAATTCCAGGTGCAAATGACTGAAATTGAACACGGTAGGATAGAAAAGACTCAGATATTTGGGGGGTTTTGCGTTGGTTTTTTTGGTTTTGGTTTTTTCTTTGTTTGGTTGGTTTTTTGGGTTGTTTTGGTTTGGTTTTTGGGGGCTTTTTTTGTTTGTTTGGTGGGGTTTTTGGTGTCTGTTGGCATTTTTTTCTTTGTTTTGGGTTTTGTTGTTGGGGTAATTTTTTTGGTGTGTGTTTTGGGATCCTCACTTTCCTTTCAATGATTTCCATCTACTATATCTGATTACAGCACCCCCACTGCAAATGATGGCTCTGGTAACTTCAAACACAGATGCTGTAAGTCAGATTTTGTAATTCAGAACCAAGCCCAAGCTCTTCCCATCGTTCTTTCTCCCCAGCAGTCCCACACCCAGGGTTTCAGGTGTGCACAGGCAGCCTGGACCCCGTGAAGCCAAGCTCCAAACCTCACATCTGCCTTCACCTCCCCGTGCCTGAGCCAGCTCTGGCTGCACCAGCCCAGGGATCTGCACAAAAAACCCACAAAGACCTAAAACAAACCCCATTATTTTCCAGCCAGGTCCAGAGCTCTCTCCTGACTCTGCCACCCCAGCACAAGGTGAGTGAGGATGTGTGGAGAGAAGTTTGGGACGTGGATGTGGGCAGACATTGGGTATTCCCAAAGAGCTGCAAAGAGATGATGGATTATTCCAAGAATTAAAAGCACAACAGAAAAGGCATTTGGGGGATGTTGCTGTCAGCCAGGAGGAACAGCCCAATCAATGGTATTTATTCTGGGGAGAATGGCTTCTCTCAGGAGAAATTGAATTCTCGTCCAGGAGAAATTGCAGGGTGTTCTGGGCTCAGGGGAGATGGGGATGCTCAGAGAATCCTTCCTCCAGCACTTGGGCTTGAGGCTGGAACCCTCCCAAGCAGGGGAGTCCTGCCCAGGCTCCTCTCTGCAGCCACAAACTCGAGCCAAGAGCTCAGCTCAGCCTCTGTCTGCAGCCCCAAAGCAGGAGCAGAGCAGAGGATGCTCACCCAGAGCAGCACCGACAGCCACTGAACCTCTTCAACCAGAAAAACCCTCCCTGCTTCTCCTGAGAGGCCAAGAGAAGCCTCTCTGCTTCTGTTTGCAGTCAACAGAGCCAAAAACAATTCAGAAGTTGATTATGAGGAAAGATCAAATTATTCTTAAAATACGAATTTATGCTCACGTGACACTCAACGTGCATAATTGTCTGGTTACAAAAATCCTTCCCCTGGCAGGACAAGGAGTGGAATTCCTGTGCAACAAAGCTAAACTGCTACTTTATAGGCTGCACACCAGTGCCTAGGATGTCCTTATCCCCCAAAAGTTAAGTTGGAATAGCTTCTTCACAAGGATTTTTTCAGGCAAATGGAGTTCTGTTAAAGAGGACAAATATTTATTATTGTCATCATATTTTCCACACCCAAAGATCCCCAGCTGTCTTTCAAACATGAGGTCCATTGCTGTAATCAATGTCCTCTCGTTCCCAAGGCAATTTTCTTCTGCAAAAGAAAAGTGGGTGGTTACCAAACCACCGAGGAAAATATTCATTCAGGAGCCAGGAAGATAAGACCAGAACTGGCCTTGAATAAATGATATCTTGCTGGTTTTCCCTAGCACAAACAAATGCTGGAGCTGAAG
>VZRO01006422.1:0-26696 GCA_013397915.1 Daphoenositta chrysoptera
GTAGGGTGGAGAAGAATAGTAATGATATGAATGGTGAAACTCTTATTGGGACCTCAAATTAGGGCTGTATACATTATAAACAAAAATAAGAGAAATCAATAGACTCCCAGGCAGTGTTAGGGTTACGTCTGTGTCGGGCTCGCTCCCGTATGACGTTTGGTACCAGGGCGTGGGTAGGAGCACCCTGAAATGCAGTTTTGAACCCTTAAAATGCTCAAAAAGGGAGAACTTCCTTCAAGTGAACCCCTTAAAATGAGGGAAGAGGAGTGTTTACCTCCACTTAAACTGATACAATGGCAAATAAATGGCTTATCCCCTTTCATTAAGTTCCCTAAAATATTGGAAAAAGAGGAATTTTCCTCACTTTAAATCTCTCAAATGATGGGAAAAGGGGGATTTTTCCCTCAATTCAAACACTTAAAAAAGAGTTTTAATTTAATTTCAATTTAAGCCTTAGGATGTTGAAAAAGAGTGAGTTACCCTTAATTCAAATGCATGAAATAGCATAGTCAAGGTTGTCCCCTTCCATTTAAACTGGAAAATACTGGAAAGTGGGGATTCCCCATCAGTTGATACCCCTAGAAGCATGGAAAAGGCAGGGTTTCCTTCAATTGATACCACTAAAATTGCAAGGGAAGGAGATTCCCCTTCAATTTGGATACAGACAATTATGAAAAAGGATTTTTTTCCCTCCTCAGTTGAAGTCCCTTTTCTCCTAATAACCCCTTGCTTTTCTGGAGGGACTGGGGGCTCTGGGGAGGGACTGACAAGATGAAAGGGGAAAGTTGAAAGTTTCCCCCGGGACCCCCCATACTGCCCCGCCTGCTCAGGTGCTGCCCCTTGGCATAAGGGCTTTTCTCCGGGCATTTTCCTGAAGCAATGCTCTGTGCCCAGGTGCATCCGGCTGCTCCCCGGCCCCTGCTGGATGCTCTAGCCATCGTTCCTGAAGAGACACTCCGGATGTCCCCACTGGCCCCTCTGGACTAGCAGCTCCCTGTGCGGGTGTGCCCGGGTAACCCTCTGAAAGCACCCGCTCCCTCCTGGAGCTGCTGCACCTTGGAGCGGGGGGTGAGGTGGAGAAAGGTCCTGCCGGTCGTTCCTTCCCCTACACAGCCCATTATCTGCCCCTGAAACGCCGGGGTGCCGGGCTTTCCTTCCCGTGGAAAAGAACCCGGCTTTCTCATTCTAGAATTCCTCTAGTTTCTGAAGAATTCCGGGAGGGGCGGAACACGCGTACTGACAGGCGTTTCCATCCCGCTCTTAATTTCCACGTGAGGAAGGGCTGCGTTCTCGTCAGTGCGCCATGCGCGCTTTTCTTGGCTGCAGTACTCTTTGTAGTCAGCAGGGGACGACAGCGGGGCGCTAAAGGGTATTGGCGGTAGCGCCCCGTGCCCACCGCCAGAGGCAGCAGCGACTGAAGGGCCTGCTCTCAACACACGCAGCTCTCTCCATTGCCTTCTGATCGATCCTCTTTTTCTCACTTTGTCAAGCCTTTCAGCTGCCGGCTGAGATTAACCCACCCCCATGGATCGCTTAATAGTCAAGAAGTTTTGTACTTTACAGGTCTGAGGCAAGGAATATTGTAACGGGTTGGGTTTAATGAACAAGTTGAAACACCAGCTGCAGCTGTGATTTGGTTCACTAATTTGTTTTTGTGAGATATAAATATATAAATTGGGAGAAACATGACAAAACAGGCTTAAAAACTTCTATAAAATATAAAGATAGTTTATTGTTACTAGGTAGGATTAACAGGAAAAAACTACACCAAGAAANTTCTCAGTCCCCCCATGTCCTTTAAATGGATAATAGAACAGTTTATGGTAATTACAGTTCCTTTACCACTTTTCCACAAAGATCGGTTTTAAGCTCCGTGCCGATCACGGCTCCGCCCCCCTTTCTCCTCTGCAGCTATGTTCAGTTCCAGCCAGCCTGACTTACTTGTTTCTTCTTTTAACTCCATGATGAGCAGTTTCTGTTGAAGGAAAACTTTTCCCCTTCGATGTTGCCAGTTGTTTAACAGCTTTTTCGGTTTGAAACAGTTCGTTTGTTTTTTGGTTTTTTTTTTAATCTGCTGCTCTAAAAATGCATAAAAATCTGTAAAAATAACACTTTCCTTAGTGCACTATTTGAGGGTACTAATGATAAATTTATTCCATGCAAATTACTTTATGTAATATTTACTGTGAAGTATAAACAACTATAGCTGCACTTTCTTTTTTCTTTCTCCCCCTCAGCTAACTGACAGAAAATTGCTAAATAAATATGGATCAAAGGATGTGACTAATGGTTTCATATTCTTTCCAGGTATGCTAGCTGATATGGCTATTCTTATTCATCTAAAAGACCCGATTGTTGTTGTTATAATGGACTCAACAGTAAAGGGTCTTAATATCTATAAATTCATGTTTGATACTGTTTTTGACACTGCTTGCAACAATTGGAAGTTTTGCTTGTAGGCAGCAGGTCTGCCCTGGCCCTTGTCAGGAAAGCCCACATTCATTAAGAAAGTCTGTGACTGGGCTGTTCACGCTTCCCAAACTTAAAATATTCTCTTTAAAACGTGTTTTATTGGAAGTCTCCCAGTGATTCAGCTGTTTCTTATTTTGTTATATTTTTTGTTCTTGCTGGACAATGAGTCTGAAAAGATCAGGCTGATTTGTTTGACTATTCAGACTTCCTGTGGTGGCTATACAGCTGCATCATGGCTAAATGGAGCGTGGACAAATTTGGCACCGCGAACCATTCCTTTTATCAGAAAGTGCACAGTTGTTTGGAACACGAGCCAGTCTCTTTCTCATATGACGGCAGCTAATGGAGTTTCTGCATCTTGCAGACAGGAAACCACAGGAGAAAATAGATTTCTGAAAGCTGTCCCTACTTTGTACATAAGGATGTCACAGATCCTCAGTGTGTTTGGGTATCTGCTCCAGAAAGGCAAATGCATGCCAACATAGAGATAATCCTGGGAAAGGTAGCGCCCTGCTGCTGGTTTTGCCTGTGCAGCATACATGATTTGCCTTTATCGATGTCAGTCCTTCTTGCTTCATCTGAGTCATGTTTGCACTCTCAGTCGCTTAAAGTGAATAGTGCCTATCAAATGCAGCTGTAACGTAATAGAAAGCACTCTTGGGCATCTAATAGAGGAGTGGTGGTGCTTTGTTTCCCTCCCCTGCCAGGAGAGGTTGTTTCATGTCTAATAATTGGCTCATCTTTCATGTAGTCAGTCCTTAAGTGTAAACTCAGCTTCTCTACGGGAAGATGGAAAGATGCATTTACCAGAGGCCTGGGAGCCCAGCAAACCACTTAGATTAATGGGAAATAGAATCACCCATCAATGTGAAAATTAAATCTTTCTCAGTTTACACTGCTGTGTGTTTTGTTTTGGTTTGTTTGGTTGATGATAGATATGCAATCTGACAAGTGCAGGCTGTTATTTCTAAAGAAAATTTCCTCTCTGGTTGTAACTGCAGAAGGTATTAGCAGTGCTTCTAAAATATGTCATTCCCATTTAGAGATTTGCCTGAAAGCAAGTGTACTGTACGTATTTTACAGTGAATAGTTACTTAACATTTTTGTCATTTTTCTGGCTATTAATAAGCAAATAAAAATAATTTCTATTTAGATGTTATACAAACAATTTGAAAGAACAAATTTTAGTGTCTGTGTCATGAGTTTGTTTCTTACTATTTAGTATTCCTCTTGATGGTTTATTTAAGTCATTAATGAGCTCTTTTTTGCTTGAGTGCAGCACAGGAAACATGTAAATAGAGCAATACTGATTACATTTATGTTTGAATATTGAGTGGTAAAGGTAACTTTTCTGGAACATTGGCCAAAAAAATGCAATAATCCTATTCACAGCAGTAATCATGAACGGCAAGGGTAAGCACATGGGCAAAGTCTGATGAAGTTTATCCTTACTGGAAATATGTACCTGCCAAAGCTGATTTTGTTCTGGTGCCAACTTGTAGGTCCTGCAATGGTATCACCCTTCCTGTTGTGCCAACTGTTTGTCCTTACTTCAAGAGGATGACCTAGGTGACAGTGGCAACTGGCATGGCTCACGCTCATTCCAGTCTCACATCACCAACACACGGAGAAGGTTCATGTGGCTCTTGCAACAAAGTGACAATTAGCAGTGGGCAGTCAACGTGGTTATCTCTTAGGGAACCGGCCTTTGGCATCAGGGGCATGCAGATCACTGTGCCTGAAGTCATCACTACTGTCACCAGCACTGTCACTATGGCAGTTTTGTACTGGCCCCCAGAACTGGCAGCTGCTGTGCCACAGTTTGGTCTACCTATTGTGTGTTGTAACACTTGACTTCCCTGCTTTCTATACTTGGGTACACCCCAGCTGCAGACAGTGGGCCCCAAGTTCTCTGGCTGCACCACCAAGAGGGACCTGATGTGTACACAGAGCCCATGTTGAAGTCACTCCCGACTGATTTAAAGAAAAAATGAACAAAACTCCCATCCCTCTTTTTGAAAACAAACACTCCACAAAATTGAATTTTGTTTTCTTTTTCCCCATGGATGAAATAAAGAATTCATTGTTAATAAAACACAGATTGATCAAAAGGATTGGGGATCAGGTCAAAGCTTTCTGACTTCCTGGGTCCTTGCCAGGGTCCGGTGCATACCCCTCTGAGCACCAAGACTATCACTGTTCCTGTGGGGCCTGCCTGTCTTGATGCCCTGTGTACAGCACAGCGCAGAAGGAATAGTGGCCTTGTTGCCTGAGAGGACCCATTTTGAAGGAAACACCAGTAGCTTTCCTGTCCTGAGTGTCTGGGACTGTGCACAGAGCTCTGCGTGTGCTGCCGCTGTCTGTCCAGCCTGATACTGGGATAGGCCAGTTGTCCTTGTCAGAAAACCTCTGGGAGTGTCTCAGCAAAAGTGGAGTTCAAAAGGATGAACACAGAGAGATGGGAGGATTGCCTGGCTCCAAACTGAGGGACAACTTCAACTGAATTTCTTTGTGGAATGGGAAGGGGAGGTTAACGTGCTCAGTGTCTCATGGAACAGCATGTGCTGCTTTCATCAAGCATTTATTTGAGCACTATAAAAATGTCATGAACTTATTGGCAAGTGCTGTGGGTCCTTAAAACATGACTGGCTCCCAGGCCACAGTTCAGTAATGACAAGTTTATAAGTGCCCCTTTGTTATTGTTTATCATTATCTGGGCAACTGAGCAAGTAACATCCAGAGCAGCATTTCAGAACAGCATGTTTCTTTTTAGCTGAAACCAGGAAGGTGTAATAGAACCTTTTCTTTCCTCTCCCCAGAATCTTTTTTTTTTTCTTCCCCTAAACGTTCTGCTGTTCAGACAGCTGGACAGATTCTTATTTTACTTGACTTTGTTTATGGAGATGCACAGGATGTTTTCCCTGATTTCTCTGTCTTTCCTTCCATGGAGAGTATTCAATGTAGCATGTCTTTCTCTTGAATTTTGTTTTTTGTTTTTTTTTGTTTTTTTTTTTTTTTTTTAAGAATAATAACTGTGAAAGGGAGTTTAAGAATGGACTGACATGAAACTCAATGTCTTTTTATTCTGGTTTATTTCCATAGCTAACTTTGCTGCCCCTCTAAATTGTTGAAATACAGAGCTATGGAAACACAGACCAGTGAGCTTCAGTTCCCAGGAAAACTGTTACTCGAAAGTGTATCAACATGGTACACTTGAGAGGGCTTGTAAGTGTGAAAGTTTTAGAACAGAAGCAGAAGATTGAAAAAAGAAGTGAAAGTACTTTAAAGAAAGTAACTTAAAAAGTTACATTTAAAGTCAGACTTAAAAAAAAAAATAAACAAAATATAAGTATTCTTGAGCCGGCTCACACTAAACTCTGTTGCAGACTTAACAGATGCTAGAGGCAACCTCTTCAGGCCTTATACTGCTGAGGAGAACTTCCAATAAAATACAAACGTAACTACAATAGGAATATGTACTTGAATTTAATGTTACAGTTTGTGAGAACCCAGAATGCAGAGATTATTTCCCTGCCTGTTTGGAAGGGTTCTACCCCCCTGGACAACACTGTCTTTGACATTTATCCATGGAGAAAACTGCCAACTCTTTGGGAAGAACTAGAATCTACTCTAGTGTGAACTAAATGATAGAATGTTATGTAAGATTATCACAGGGTGAAAAATCTAAAGGTTTTGGGTTTATTAATGAAGTAAATAGATAAAAAGCAACAACTCCAAAATGGAGGATTGTTGTTGTTTCTAGACCTTCTTCTTCTTCTTCTAGTACTCCATATTCTGCAGTAGAAGAAGTCTGAAGTGGTTGGACAAAACATTCCGCAGTTCCTGTGTACGTGACAGGAGCATTTGTCTAACATTGGTAGAAACGTAAAAATATCTTTCAGGTTCTTATTGGATTATTTACCTTTAAGAAGGCCGTGTTATCTTGATAAGCAAGCATTCTCAAGCATTCTCAGGCATTCTCAAGCATTCTGCCGCATTCTCTGCTCTATGCTGTGTCTGGGTCACGCTAGTGACTTTACTTCTCTGATAAGACTTAATAAACTATCTTAAAGCAGGGAGTGCTGAAAGTTTCTTTCATCTATCGGACTCCTGGCAAAGACTCTAAATTCCTCCTCCATCAGGGGAGGTCTAATTTAAGAGAATTCTTCCCCCATCAGGGGAAGCCTGGTTTAAGACCCAGTGAAACCAAAACTGGCGCCCACACAGATTAAAGAAGTTTTCTAAGCTAATAATTATTTGGCTATTCTTTTACTAAAAACACCTTGAAATTCTCACATGAGTGAAAATACTGTGCTCCAGCTTGTTTGATTAGCCTAATAGAAGATGAGTGTCTAAAAGGTCTCCATACTCTTTTGCACAAGCTTTAGGAGAAGTTTTAGGATGGCGCAATGAGTGAAAGAGGGAAAAGAGGATAAAAAGACCTGCTACAGTCAGTCAAATTTTTTTTAAAAATCCTATTTCAAGATGTGCAAGGCCTCATCAATTTTACTGATAATAAACCTTGGCCATCTACAATGCCTCTTGTTTTATTTCCTTCAAGCTTACCTCAGTAGGTGAGTATCATTTGCCAAAAAAAGCTTGCCTAAGTTTACTGATAAATATTCTTTCCATAAACAGGAAAAGCTTAAGAACCTGCATATTCACGTATTCATGGAATATTTTGAGTTGGAACGGACCCACAAGGATCATCAAAGTCCAACCCTTAAGTGAATTGCCCACATGTGGACTGGACCCATGACCTTGGCTTTACCAGCACCTTGCTCTGACCAACTGAGCTACATTTGATCAAAAACAAAACCTGGACATCATTTATATTATTCTGATGATGTGTCTTATAAAGTACAACTTGATTTAAATCACACAGTTGTCATATTTCTCCAGGGAGTCGGGAGTATTTGCATGGTGTTTTGTATGACCCTTAGCAAAGCGGTCAGTCTGTAAAACACAGTGCCAAGGTAATGGGACAGTCTGACAGAATGCAGTCGTGCTGGATGTCTAACAGGTCTTGTTTGATTACTTGTTGCTTTCTGTACACACCCTGTGGGCTGATCTGCACGGAGAAGACAGAAGAAAGTTGGTTTGCCCAGTTGGTGAGCCAGGGGTGACTGTACCTCCCTGTGCTCCAGCAGCCCCTGGGGAGCATGTGGAATGTGCAGGAAGGCAAACACGGCCCAAGGGTCTCGCAGCAGCAGTTGTGCTGTTGCTGTTGGAGAAGTAGCACCAGATGAACCACAGCCACGGGGCAAGACCCAAGAGCCTAGAAGGTGCTTTCCACAGCCCAGAAGCACTGTGGGGTGGCAGGAGCATCTGCAAAGGTGCAATGGACTGTAGTGGGTCCTTTTGGCACAGAGGTTGTGTTGCTGGCAGCATAGATCAAATGGATGCTGGTGGCTGCCTTCAGGACTGGACAAGGTGGGGCAGTTTTATAGCAATGAATAGGAACAATTCTCTAATTGTCACAGGAAAATTTTTTTTTTTTTTTTTTTTTTTTGTTCAGGTGCCCTCTGCAATCTGGGACAGATCCAGTCTACATCTGCACCTTTGAGCAGAGATCCTCTCAGTGCCATGGAGCTGTGCATTGCTTATTCTAGTGCTTCCCTGGAGGAATGAGTGTTTGCAGTTACCCGTGCCCTCCACTGTGAGTACAATGCACAATTACTCTTTCTAATAAAGGTAATCAAAGCATTGATTAAAAACCTTCAATTAGTCCATTTAACTTATTCATAAAATGCTAAGACTCTTGTCATAAGGATGAAAACAATTAAATTATTGAAAGGGTTCTTGTCTGTCTTTAAATCTTTATCCTGATATTGACTGGAATAATTCTATTTGCATGCTGGAATAATTATTTTTTAAAAAAAATAGATTGTTAATGAAATTATCAGTAAGTTAGTGATACCCTCTTCAGGCCACCAGAGGAAAAATGATTCACTTAATGATGAGCATTCTAACCAGCTATCATGACCTTGAAGTTTCCAATCTTTCTTTTACAGGCTTATATCTTCAAAAAATGTTACTATTATGTGTGGGTTTGTTTTCCTTTTTTTTTTCCTTGGGCAAAACCAGAACAAAAACTAAGATCAGTGGTGGAGTTAGTTAAAAAGAATTTGTAAAATAATGTTGAGATAAATGGAGATAAAAGATACAATGGAAAAATTATTAAGTGAGAAGGAGTAAACTTTTTATTCTGTTGGGATGGGAATGGCAGCACACTGTCACAGATTATGAGGATTGAGGACTCCAGAGAGTGCCTTGGGATGAATAACAGGTGGCCATATCTGCCTCTTGGTTCCATGTTAGGACCAAAAATGCAACTGAATATTGTGGAAGTATTGTTTAGGAAGATTAAGGAAGAAAGAATTTTCATTAGAGCCTTCATGTCTTTAATATTTTCAATTCTTCTAAGTTTACCTCAATAAGGTGGAAAATCTACCGCAATTTGATTCCCTCTGTTACTGCATAGCAAAAATATTTTATTTTAAACCAATGCTTTTTAAGAATAGCATCTTTTGAGTTCCTTAGAAACAGCAAACCACCCCAGTCGTGGCAGGTGCAGGACACCTCAGCGAGGAGACCTTGGGCAGGCTCAAAGTCCTCTGGGAGAAGACAGGGGAAAGGGACAGCAGGAGGAGTAATCCTCAATCTCCAGAGCAGCTGGAGGTGGTCACCACTTACTACATTCCAGACAAACAGTGGTGAAATAACTCTAGCGGTTGCTACACACTGACGGTGCCAACTTGCAGCTGCATGGTGGAGAGAGGAGAGAAACATTAGTTTGAGCACAAATGAGTAGTGCTAGGCAGACCAGAATTCAATTAGATGGAAAAACTGAAGCCAGCTGTTCCCCAAGCTACCATCTGCCCTGCAAGAGAAAGAGAGGTTTGCTTCATGTTTTTTTCGCCCTTCTAGTCACTTGCTTGCTAAAAGCATAAAGCTTTTCAACTGAAAACCTGAGGTTCCAGTGCCTGCCAGACATTTGTATCATACATCTGTTCTATTTCTCAGATGTTCTATTATCCTTATTGTGCAAACAAAAACTATTTGTGTACCACCAGCCAGTGATTTCTATCTTCAAGCTCTTTTCTTCTTCCAGGCAGATCTAGCCCTGTAGACAGGATTCAACACAAATAAAAGTAAGTTGTCATGCTAATGGCAAATTGGGGTGACCCTCCATTCCTCTGAGTCTTCCCATCTGAGTCAGCTGTTCCAGTTCTCCTCTGTGGCTCAGAGCAGCTGGCATAGATGCACAGGAATAGAGCCGTGCTTCAAAACCGTGGTCTGTTGACAGACCCTTGCTATTAATGCCTGGCTAGGTGAGAAAATGTCCGCATATTAATCCTTGTTTTGCTTTTATTTGAGATGGTAAGAATATCAAAAGAAAGCATAAACATGAGTCTGAGCAATATGATTGTATGCTGTCCTTGCTACTGACGACCAGGCACTGAAGTAACATAGTACGAACTGTGCCAGTTATAATTCTGCTCTGATAGGCCAGGAACCACCAGCTGTCTGGTGCAGAACACATCTCTGTGCTGCGTGGTGGATATTGCATCTTTCATACCTGCATCATTTACTTACATTTTAAAACTCCTAGGACAGGTCACGATGTAAATATTTCTATGCATTCAGACTGAACGTTGAACCCTTGCAAACAGGACAGGAAGTTCCTTCTATGGAACATGTATAGAAATAACTGGAATGAGGTTCCCTGTTTGTATTATGGCCCTGTCTCTACAAAAGGAACCAACAATTCCTTTGTATTTAGGGAGATAGTTCTGACTACAGTGTAAAGCAGCAGTTGAAACAAGGAGGTAGTGTGAGTTGATTTCACCAGAGCTAGGAAGAAGAGCCACCTCCTTGTAAGTTCCTCAGAAAAAGAATTAGTTTTATTGCAAAAAATATTGCATCCTGATTGATCAAGCTGACATAATATTGGTCAGAGCACAGAATTTGCTCCTGTCTTTTCATGTGTATACCAAGACTTTAGAGAGGGAAAAAATATTTGTTGTGAAAAGAACAGGGTTTCTAAAAGCACACATGTGCAACTGCTACACAATGAAAAAGGACAAATAGAAATTATTTATCTCATAGGGTTCAGACAAGTCCTACTCAGTGTCCTGAACCCGGGTCTGTGATTTCCTTTTGCTCTGCAGGAGCTCAGGTGTTTGAAGGGGAAGGAGTCTGCTTCTACCCTAGCTGTGACTGAGGTGGGACAGGACATGGTGGAGCAGCATGATGGCTTCTGGAGAAGACATAGTCAAGCTTTTCCCAATATGCAGTAAATCCACCAAAATATTCGTATTGGAGTGGTAATGGGTGCCATGAGATGTCTTTGGATTGAGATGTTACATATAAAGGTTTTTATAACAGCAACCAACTTTATCAGTCTAGGTGATTTAATTTTATGCTGAGTTATTTAACCAAACCTGTCTCAGGAAGTCCCTGTGCTACAAATTGCTGAAAGCTGTGAAAGTACTTAGGAAAGGCATATATTCCCATGCTTTTAAAATTCCTGATAAGACATAACTTAAGCCTCTGCCAGAGATACATGGGATGAAGCTTTGAGACAAAATGTTACAGATGCTTTTTTGTCAGTGGTGATAGGGATGGGTTTCTGTGAAGTAGTAAAATAGATTCGAAACTATTAATTAAACAACTAAGAAAAGTAGACTCTAAGCCTAGGATCATCACGCACAACTATCAAAACCTTTCATTCCTGTAGTATGGAGAGAAAGAAGTGCCATAGCACTGGAAATGCAAGCTGAAGATAAGGCAAGGTCTTAGGGAGAGCAAGTGTGCTCCCACAGCGACAAACTGGCAAAACAGAAGTATTTTTTGACAACCTCAGCTCCCTGATAGGATTACTTAACCACGGAGAAAATGTCCAGATTGTCATACCCAAGAGGACTATTATTAAATTAAATTAAATCAAAGAAATTAAATTAAAGGACTTATGCTTCAGCATTGCATAATTCTGTTTCACACCTTAGATTTCTTGTTCTCTGGTTAAGTTTTCTAATATTTGATATTTTGAAGGAAAGATTTAAAAAGAATTTAGCTTGTGTCTAAAAGTTATAAAGTCCTTTTACCTTTATAGTAGGTCTAGTTTTCACTTAAGCTAAAAAAGATGGTAAGGCACCATCTGCAGCAGCCTTTAGTAGCTGAGAACCAAACGTATCTAGACTTTTCTTGACAGGGATTGTAAATTTCTAATGAGAGTTATTTAATTCTAGCAAGGAATCAAAGGAGAGAGATCCATAGTTTGAGCACCTTGAGCCACTGCCTTTCCCTCGTGGCATAGCTCCCACCAAATCTGCTTATCCTCATGGTGGATGCTTGTTCTTTGGAGAAGAGAAACAGAAGGCTGTTCTGGGCACTGTTGCCAGCTTCACTTTTTTCACAAATTTAACTATAAAATAGGGCTGAGAGAGATACAGGGCTACATTGTGTCTTCCTGAGCACCCTGCGCAGCCCAGTAATTTACAGTTCAGACTTACCGCGGTTAATCCGCTTTTGACTGCTAGATCCAATTGCAACTGAAAGGATCGGTTATAATTAAGCAGAAGATTAGCAAGAGTAAATTTTCCCCTGAGATTTTAAAATCTCTTGTGATTTTTACACATTGCATTTTAAGCCGATATAAGCAGCATTAATTTAGATTTTCTGCTTATTTTTAAATGCTGTCAGGGATTCAGCATAGATCAAAAGTAAAGGTGTATTTGTAGGCACTGGGTTACTTCTATAACAACCTTTGTATCAACTGCTTACTGTTAAACTGTGGAAATTGGATTTTGCTTCATGAAACTGTCCTGCGGTTTTCATGAATTTCCTAGGGACTGATCAACAGATCTTTCAATGCAAGTCCAGCTGATGAGACACAGTCAAGGCTTTTGAGTCCTAAATCCTATTTACTCTCTGAAAATCCACAGCATTTTAAAAGAAACATTACGATGCATTGTGAAAAATCTATAATGTCACTGAACAAAATCTGAGCTAGATACAAGTGCTTACATTTTGGTAGGGTAATCAATCACTCTGAATTTAGAGGGGAATAGCCTTTTTGCATATTTTTCCTGAGAAGTCAAAGGGGACAGTGGTATTTGGTATCTTACAGGGAAAACAAGGTCAGTGTTTGCTGTTGCAGTCTGGTTTGAAGAAAATGTACATTCTCATGAAGTAAAACCTTTTTAAAACCCAGGTAACTCACAGAAGAAATTCTAATGTTTGATTGCCTTCTGTGCCTGATTCCTATCAGTCATAAAGTAGATTTAGTCAGAGGCTATCGACCATTTACAGGTATTTCTACCACTTGTAGTGACAACAGCCTTGCAGCAAACCTCGAATTTGGGGCTAGTGCTCTCTTGCCAGATGTCCTACATGTTGCGTTGGCGGCTTGCTGTTGACTTGCCATCTATTTAAAATATCTTCATCCCTAAATACATAATTTGCTTGTCAGTACTCCATTCAAAGTCTGTGTCCAACTCAATTTCTTTCAACTGAGACCTGAAAAACAAATCTACTTCTCCATTCATGTAATTCTATATCTCTTCTAAGATTTTGTAAGAGATATGAATAAATAATGAAACTCTGGCACAGAAGTGTGCAGGCTGATCCACAGACATTACTTCAAAGCCAAACTACATTTTATTAGGTTTCTTTCTGTCAGTATTCACATAGTCCTAGACAGCCTTTTCAGTCTTAATAAAGCATTCTATACATTTTTTCCTTTATCATATTTAATGTAAAAAAAAAATGCTGCATGCACTAATGCCAGTGCACCCCACCAGCAGTCAGGAATATGCAGGGAGGTGAAATGCAAAGACCTTTCAGTTCAGTACTTTATGAGGACCCTACCCTCTTCTCCCTAGGAAACTGGATCCCAGAATTTTAAAACAGACATTCTGGACCTTAATTCCTCTTTCTGCATCTGCTTCTTGAAGAGTCCTATATAGTACATGCTTCTTAACAAAAGAGGTCAGAATTGTAACTAGTCATATAACAGCTCTGTAAACTCTGACATAGAGCCATCCTTCTTAGATTAGTACAGTTGATGAATCTGAAATGTTCTTTATTCTCATCATTCTGGCCATAAATTTGTGCTTCCCTAATTTCTGAAAACAGAAGGTTTCCATTTCTTGCCAGTTTGACCGTTTGGATTTCATGGGAAGCTATGTCAAATGACTTGCTGAGATCAAAACTAACAAAGTCCACTGCTCAGCATGGAGCCAGTGACCTCAGCACAGAGAGCAGTCAAACTGCTCAGGCGTGATCCACCTTTGATAACTCATAGATCCTTGTCATTTGCAAAGTAAGCGCCTCTATTTTTGACTGGTTTTCATACTACAGACCTTGCTAGAATTAAAACCAGATCTATAACATCAAAAAGAGAAGACCAGAAATTGGAAGTAAGTCGGAGATAAGCTTACTAAGGAAGAAAAGTAAGGAAGTAAAATATGATGTAATTAGATTTCTTTTATCTTAATTTAATATACAGTGATAACTCCCGTCATTTGTTAATTTATAAATGCATAATATGGTTGTAGCCAAAAGAGAAGCAACTGAAGCTTCACAGAACCATGTGAAAGGAAGAGATTAGAGAATTCTAAGAAGGAAAAAATCCAAAAAAAGGCCAGGAGAGATCTCCAGATATCAATGACCCCACCATGGACTTGGTCTGTTGAGTGTAAACCCTTATTTATGTATTTGTAAAATAAATAATGATAATTAGTATCTATAATTTATTGAATCCATTACAAATATCATTGCATTATTATAATGTTAATTATATTGTATCATATATTACAGAGATTATTTATATGTACATTATGTATAATCTATCTGTTGGTATTATGTGTAATAACAATCTCTATAACAAAATAAATTCCTTGTAATGTGAAATGCTCATACTGTGACTGTTGGTACAGAAGTCAATCTGAATAACATATAACATGAGTGGCCTTTCTAAATTCTGTTTAAACCTTCTGCTGGCAGCAGATAATGCTGCTAGTGTTCATTTTACTCATATAAATAGAGAAATTTGCATAAAATTTCAGGGTAACAAGCAGAGTGTACATATCTCACTGAGAAACTGTTAGGTAACAACTCAACAGTGATTAATTGAAGACCTGTGTTACTTGTACTGTTGAGTAATCCAGGGTGACAAAAATTCTTCCCACTGGGTAATGTTACACTCAGAGTGTCATTAAATACTAGTGCTAGTTTCAAATATTAGTGCAAGTTTTTCTGTATTCCTTTGAAAAATAATAGAATATAAAGTAATAGAAAATGAGGGCATTTTAACAGGATTATGGAGTGTACTGAGCCTATATTATCAGCTTTGTTTACATTGCACACACAAACACTGATTTTGTTTATATATCTGCATTTAACAAAATGAGATTAAAACCAGAACTAAGATTCCTTGATTTATCCTGACTAGACTCCACTTCAATGACTTTTCCATCAAATAATTCATTTTGCTGGAGCTTTTGTTTTTTCTCTGACTGGTGCTGTGAGAACAAGTTGTGACTATCTCAGAGGTGCATTGTTTATGCTAGAGTATTTTGTGTCACATTAATTGCAATTATGCAGCTCTTCAGAAATTCAGTGCAGTAAAGTTCATTGATGGAGTGGAGAGAATATTTGACTTATTTCCACACTATGTCTTGGTGAATACTGCAAATGTGAAAACCTGAAATAGTGCATGTCACAGGGAGAGTGGGACCTTTAGACAAAGTTTACGAAAGAAGCTTTGCTGTCTGTGAGGTTTGTCTGAGAGACAGAAAGAACTCCTTTGTGTATTTAACCCCCTTCACAGAGATGGGTTTAAATGAAGGTAAATCCTTCCTTAGCCTCAGATTTTGGCAACAGTTTAAATTTAAGGAAGCACTTTGTCCCAGAAGTTCTAATAATGGCAAATCAGATATATTTATATAAAAATGAATTATTTATTAAGACAAATGAACAGACATAAAAGGCAAAAGATCTTAATCAGAATTACTGTACAGTATAACACTAAAAGAACTACTAGTAGATTATAGCATAACTTAGAACAGTGCACTATATCAAGGTACCTATATTAAAGGCTGGAAAAAAAGTAATATTAATTAGGAGCTGAATGTAACCTCCTGCTGAAATTACAATAATGTACACAGATTCCTTCACTCAACCCCTGGCGAGTAACCGTGAAGCAATTGTCCCTGCTCATGGGAGAAACTCCACATGTTTCCAGGAAAATGTTTAGATTTCTGCTTTGTGGAAGTTTGCTGTGGCTTTTATAGTTGTAAAGGGAATGGCTGTCGCTCAGAAATTCAGCTTATCTTCCAGATCTCACTTCAAGAGTAAGATGTTTATCGGCAGTTAAGAGATGCCAGACCAGTGTCAACCCCATGGTGCCAAAATGACTCACTACAAGACAGTTTGTCATGCTTGAGTTATCTGACTGGTTAATAAACAGTAGATAAGTTTTTGTTGGGGGGTAAGATGCCCTGCTACAGTGCAATAGCTTCTCATATTTACCTACAAGCCAATCAAAGTAGGTTTGCATTACTTCCAGAGGAATGATAAATATAGAGGCCAAATTCTGTACCTCCTAGAAGGGATGACACACGGCCACCTTTGTCTGCACCAATAACTCAGGGAGGGAAAGCACAAAATGCTCAGAGATGGTCAGTTCATCTCACACAAATTTGTGTACCTTATTTGTCTGTGCATTTAATCCTGACCACAACTAAGGACCAGAACCAACTTTGGAGAGAAGTGCTTGATTCTTCATTCTTGGATGTCTTTGAATTAGAAAATAATCATGTTTAACAAAGGGTATCTCCAGAAATACAAACACAGAAGCAACAAAGTTAGACTTAAAGACCCTACATAATGCTGAAGTCTAAGCAAGATATTCTGTAGTGGCTGCTTCAGAATTTGCACTCTGTTGCTTTCTCAAGCACCATGATGGTGTTGTTCATGTCTGCATGAGAGTTTCACTTAAAATAACCATGAAGAAACTAATTTTCTATGAAAACCCATGCCAGGATATTCTGTATTCTGGCCTTTAATCTTTGCCAATCAGGTAGATTCTCCCTGTGTGATGAGGAAGTAGCAGTCCCTTGCAGCCACCTGTCCGGGTTTTGCTGCCCTCATGAAGCAGGGACGGCCCATTCCCATGTCATAAGCCATGCAATCTCTGCAAGAGTTCTGCTGCCATGCCTGTACAAAGATTGTGATGTTTAGTGCCAATGTCTCCTTTCAATTCCTGTCTTCTTGGGCAGGGAACCTTTGGGAGAAATGTTTGGGTTGGCAGCCAGCTCCTTGCTGTGTGATTTTTGCAGAACTCAGCTCCGCACATCTGCAATGTTTTGTGTCATCTCCACTCTAGAAGTTGCAAGATCTCCAACTGGAAATCCCACCTAAGCTGCAGCAGGCCAGAACTGGACTCAAGGACAGTTTATTGCCATCCTGACCCTTTAATTTTGAAGTTTCACTGGAGATAGACTGCTGAAGATCTGATTTTGGGCTCTAAGTGTTGCCTCCTACAGTCTTCCTAAGTGAAGATAACTCCCTCCTTCCCTGGTCATACATACATTCCCGCTCCTTACATTGCAGAGAATTTCTGTTTCAATCAAATAACTTTTCTTCAAAATAAACCCAAGCCTTAATATTCTAATCCTCTTTACTAAAGAAACAGCTGTTGTCTTTTGCCATATGAGTCCTGAATATTTTGATTTGCTTCCATACATATTTTGATTGTTCTATACTGTTAGGCAATTCTTTTTCACAGTGTCCTTGACAGATTGGATGTGAATGTTTAAATTGTATCTTGTGTATATACTTGTTCATCATCCTTTATTCAATTTTAACAATCTGAAAGGCTGCCGGAAATGATTCTAGTTCTCATTTTTCCTAATTGCTGAACACAGTAATTGTGGTGGGAGCTCCTGGAGATTGTCTTGTGTGTTACACACTTACGTGAATGTGTGGTTTGCCCTTTTACAATACTTCCATTATTTTCTTTGTTTTCCTCGCTGTTGTTGATTATTTACAAATGCTCAGTAGACCAACAATGCCAAGTTTTAAAGCATTTTATTAGTGTTTGAGGCATGGGTACACAGAAGAGGAAATCAAGGAGATGTTTGTGTGTATTTTAAGCATGCATTTTCTTATAACCATCTCAAAACCCCTCAGTCCTTCTCTTTTTTGCATATATGGAATAATCATTTTGCTATAGTGTCTTGACAGTCTTTTCACTATCCAGGCCTGTAGATAACTATGACAAAGGATTCTTATTCCTCTTACCCCTCCTTGAAATGTTTCTGTATATGACGGGAAAAAAGCCTCTAAAGAGCAGTCATTCCTATTCTGCAAACTATCATGTAATCACAGAGTCATAGAATGATTTGGGAAATCCTACTGAAGCAAAGCCACAAGAACTGTCTGATTCCTGCTATTCGTTTGCACCACTCTCAGAGTGACTCTTGCTGTTTTCAGGGAGAAAACAGACAGTGGGCAGACTGAATCCCACTGCACTGTTAAGGGAACTCTTCCTTCTGAACAAGGGCTGCTCAGTATGTCTTTACACACAGTGAAACCCCACATTTCTGTTCAGTGCTATAAGATTTTCAAGGATGACACGCTATGCGTGCACATAGAGACTGATTAAGAACTCCAAATATTATACTTAAATCAAGAGTACACATGTATATATAAAATCTTTAAACAAATGTGACTTTGTGTAATAGAAGAAAACACCAGTAAAAGTATTAAAAGAACATAGTTTCCTTTTTTAATGTAATTTTGTTCACAGAAACAACTATTAAAGTCATATCACATCTGAGTTTATGAAGATGTTAACCTAGTATGTGTCAGTCATTGCTCGGGGGAGGATGGTAGATTTTCATAATTACCAACATGGCGTTAACCCTAACCCTGCGCCATCCAAAGAATCTTCTTCCCACTCTCATACATTCTTGAATTTCCCAAATGTGGGACCTTCCTCCATGCGAGTTTTCCCTCCCACTGTGACTTCAGCAACAGCAGAGTGCAGCCTCACCTTCTCAGTGACTTCCTGGTTTTGTGAGAAGTGCTTTGTCCAAGGGCATGAATTACAATTATGTCCCAGGGCATGAATTACAAATAAGGTCGGTTGTCATTCTTCCACCAGTACTCACTCTCTTATAGTATACTGCTGTTTTCATTTAAAAAACCACCCATTTTATCCTATTCTTTATGGTCAGTTGCACCATGACTTTAAAAATTTCAAGGCATAAATACTATCTTACTTGGAAATTACATTGCTCAAGGTGATACAAAGTATTGCTCTTGTAATCACACTGGAAATACTTCGTGTCTTTATGTGTTCTTGAGCATCCTTCAGGGCCAGAACATGTCTACACTCTCTCCCTCCAACAGAATATATAAATTAGATATGATCACATCATGTCCGAGAGGTGGATGGTCAGGGACCAATGGCCCTACACCACTCAAGCGAACTAAGAGATATAAACCAGTCTGTAAAATAATTAAATAATTGCATTTCTTCCTGGATCAAGTCTATGTCATTTGTCCGTCGTCCCCGGGACGACAGCGACAGGTGAGTATAGACTGCATTGGAAAAATTGTCCAGGAAAATGTCAGCTGTATTCATATACATGCACAGACCACCTGAAAACCTTATCAAAGAGCTCCTGTGAAGTGGTATTTCACTGCACCACTGTATGACAGCTGTCATGTCATTAAAAAAATGACTTATTTTAAAAACTGTTGAATGCATTAAACTATTCATTAAAGACAAATACACAACACTCTGAACTAATAAACCATCATGGATTTCAGAGCATTTTTGGGTTATATCTTGCTTCATTTGGGTGAACTTAACATGAAGCTGCAAAAAGTGTAAAAACTGCTGCCTGACGTGAAAACTGTGTTTGTGTTTGAAAATGAACTCTGGTTGTTTCAGGGACAACTGCAAAGACTACAAGTTGTACAAGTCCTTCAAAGTCAAATAGGGATGTTGAAAAACACAGCAGGGGGACAAGCTGACACGTTTTCTTTCGAATTATTTCAGGATCTTCTGCTGAAAAGATCTCTGATTAGATTTCTGGGCGACCTTTCATCATTGAAGCAAAGATCTGATATTCTTACACCTCACTTAGGGGACAATTCTCAGTTTGAAATCATTGAACTTCAGGAAGACAAATGGGTTTTTCCCTCTAAATGCAGGAGTGCTTAAGCTTTGGACTATTGTGCCAGATGACAAATTCATCAACTTCTGGCTTGCTGCCGACTTATTTGTGTTTTGGCTTAACCTACTCATGTGAACCCATTTTCCTGCTCTCAAATACATAAAATCAAAGAGCAGATTTGCTGTGACTCATGTGCTTTATTATATATGTTTATCATAAGTAGAAGCTAAACTTCAAGAACACTAGATATTCCAAAAGTTGTAGTCTAAAAGTCTTATTAGAGTGGTGCAACTACTGTCCACTTTTTTTTAGATAGAAAACCATCATTCAGTACATTAAAGAATCAACCCCCAAATTGCCATATAGTAAAAATACATTAATTACAACTTAGCACTGATAGAAGAAAGTATGCAAGAAAGCCCGGATGTCTTTAATGGTTTAATTTCTACTAGCAAGAGTTGTTAAGAAGATAAGGAAATACTGGATTATGGAAAAGAACCACAGTGTGAAGAACCATGGCCATTGGGCTCTCTGTGCCCATCTTTCAGCCTTTAGGGCTCTTTAAGATTTACCATCATTTTCCCGGTAAAACAGGGAAGGGATTTAAGACTTGAGCATTGTAGAATCACAGAGCAGCCTGGGTTGGAAAGGACCTTGAAAGATCAACCCCTCCAGCCTTTTGTGGGGAAGGGAGCCTGGAGACATTTTCCCACACCCTGTCCAGCTGCATGTTGAACCCTCCAACAATGTGGACTCGGCCCATCCCTGGGGAGGTTGTTCCGGTGAATGACTGTTCTCACCATCCCTTTTCAGCAAGACTCCTCCCAGACCTTTACGTGTACTGGGCTCTAGGGTTATTCTGCACCAGGTGCAGAATTTTGCACCTGACTTTGTTAGACCTTACGCAGTTCTTGCTAGCCCAGTGTTCCAGCCCGTCCAGGTCTCTGTGTGAGATGTCTCTGCTTTCTGATGTGTCCTCCTCCCCAGCAGTTTAGTGTCAGCACACTTGTTGAGAGTGTTTTCCACCCCAAATCATTTATGAAGATGTTGAACTATGTGGGACCCAGCATCAATCCCTGGGGGACCCCACCTCTGACAGGCTGCCAGCCTGATTAAAATACATTGGTCAGTGCTCTGGGTGCAGACTATTTGGCAATTCCTTACCCTTCTCAGACACCAACCATCCAACCTATGTCTTGCCCATTTGTCCAAAAGGTGTCTACGGGAAATGGTGTTTTATGTTTTGCTGAAGTCCAGGTAAACAACCACCTCTGCTCTCCTGTGTGGACAGAAAGCAGTACCTTGTTAGAACAGAGTAGGATAGGATAGGATAGGATAGGATAGGATAGGATAGGATAGGATAGGATAGGATAGGATAGGATAGGATAGGATAGGATAGGTCAGTTGAAAGGAACCTACAGTGATCATCTGGTCCAACTGCCTGATCACTTTAGGGCTGACCAAAAGCTAAAGCATGCTGTCAAGGACATTGTCCAATGGTTCTTCCACACAGGCAGGCTTGGGACATCAACTGCCCTCTAGGAAGCCTGTTCCAGTGTTTGACCACCCTCCCAGTAAAGAAATGCTTCCTAATGTCCAGTCTGAACCTCCCTTGGTGCAGCTTTGAGCCATTCCCAGGCATCCTGTCCCTGAATTGCAGAGAGTAGAGCTCAGCCCCTCCCTCTCCATATGTCCATCTCAGGAAGCTGCAGGGAGCCACGAGGTTGCCCCTCAGCCTCCATTTTACCAGACTAGGCTAACACTTCAGCTCATTAAAAGGAGTAAAAAATGTACAAAGTTAATACTTCATTATGCCTCATGACACAGAGATGAGAAAGAGACACTTTAAACTTATCTAGATTGAATAGAATTGAAAATAAAATGCAAAATATTTCTTTTTGAACATCTTATGGTAACTTTATCTTACAGAAATATTGTTTGTAAGTTATACATTCCAAAAGTAAGCATTTAAGCAATCATCTCTGTACTTTAAGCCTTTAGTAAAGACAATAAAAATCACTGGAAAGTTCAACCTTATGACCAATATTACATTTTAAAAATAAAAATATGCATTATCAGATTAAGCACTATCGATATGATGACATTTCCAGGCTAACAACACATTTATAAAGGCCTTAGAAACTAAGAATTAAACTCTGTCATTAACATTCAAAGCATAACATTTTCATTATCGGGCATTTTACCTTGATGTTGTATGAATATTCATAGACACACACCTTGATTGCTACCAATGACAATGGTAAGCATTTCTGAATTATTCAGCTAGGTATATTATCTATATTTATGATACTTGTTCAATTAACATTGGCTGAAAAAATGAATTATTTTTCACAATTCATATATTCATAAATATAGTGCTGTATATTATTACTAGTATTAACTTTTTTACCCTCTCTACAAAACGGGAAAAAGAGAAATGGTATTCATTAAGGTGAAACCAATAAAGAACCTGGAGCAGTTCACCAGAATCACAGCCCTTGATGTCTCAAGCCCTCCCTGCAACTCAGAGGCAAGGACTGACATGGTCAGCAGGAGATAACCAGACCCAGGTTTCCCACTGCCTCATGGACATTATGTAGCCCCACTGTCCTTCCTGCAGATCCACTCAAATCCCACGTGTGCACAGGGAGAGACCCTGCAGCAGCCTCTGGGAGGCTGTGGGGAATAGCAAGAGGCTCAGCTGCAGTAGGATGTGCTGCTTTGCTCCCAGGATGTGGCTCGGTGCTCAGCCAGCTTGTGTAGTGCTGGAGGAAGCAGGGTGCTGAGTAATGCAGATTGCTGCCACAGAAGTTTGCAAAGGAGGAGAACGACTTGAGGGTGCTAGTGGATTTGAGGCTGCAAATGTCCCAGCTGTGTGTGTTGGCAACCCAGAAACCAACCTTGTCCTGGGCTGCATCCCCCCAGTGTCAGCAGATGAGGGGGGGATTCTGCCCCTCTCCTCTGTTCAGGTGAGATCTCACCTGGCATCCTGCATCCAGCTGTGGGACCGCTGCACAAGAAGGACACAGATGTTTTCCAGCACTTGCAAATGTTTAAAATTCATTGTGAGGTTTTGCATGCAGTTTAGTTGGGGGGTGCAGAATAATATATGGCCAGTATTCGCTTTGCAATGAGGTAGGTCAGTATATAAATATTTTCAGTTCTCTATGATTTAATAAGGCCATGCAACTCTGAGACATGAGGCATTAGGAAAGCAGTCCAAGGGGAAAGATAGTGTGAGGTGACACAACACAGCCTGGTGCCACCTGTGACCTGTCTTCAGCATGGTCCAGCTTCCCCAGTATGCAGAGAACTGGCAGGTTTTTGCTGAGAC
The DNA here is from genome assembly GCA_013397915.1 of Daphoenositta chrysoptera. Taxonomy (NCBI): domain Eukaryota; kingdom Metazoa; phylum Chordata; class Aves; order Passeriformes; genus Daphoenositta; species Daphoenositta chrysoptera. The sequence goes on from VZRO01006422.1 coordinate 23,005, forward strand.
AGGTGCCTCAGACATCCACTACACCGGTGTGCTGCAAGATTAAGCAGGCTCAGACTATGCAGATTTGATGCTCATCCTTTCAAAAAATAGACTGGAAAAAGAAGAGAAGCATTTTTGTAGTCGTCAGGGGGAGTTTGCCTCTGTTCTGATATGATCTGACAGCAAATTAATGTGTCTGGCAACTCAGTGCACTACAGCACTTTGAGCTTTCCAGTTTGTGGCTCTCTGTCTGTCCAGTTTGCCTGAACTTTGGTGTGATTATCACTGAGTCAAAGAACTGCACTCAGGTTCCTTGCTCTGCTGTTGGCCTACTTCAGTTGTCTCTTGAGGAATGTCTCCTGTTTTATGGTATGCCCTGGGTTCTCAGTACATGAGCAACATGATGCAGGGCTGCTGGGCACCCACGCTGACAGAAGGCAGTTCCCACTGTCCCTCTCACCAGATTCCTCAGACATCAGCCTGCCAGCTCTGACTGTAACCACACAGGGATCTGCCCCAGGGAACTGGTCGCAACTGACTTCTTCACATGGAAAAAAATGGGGGAACAAGGTGGAGTAAAAATTATGAGGCTGAAGCAGGGGGTCAGGTCCACCTGAGCGGGGAGTAATTTACCCATCATGGCAAAAGGAGCAGCCTGTGGTAGTTGATGCTGGACAACCACAGTGGGTTTTGACCATCACGCTGTATAAAGCTGGGCTTTCTGCATGTGATGGACATTATGTGCAGTGCAGAGCAATCATATCCCCAGCACCTTCATATTGAAAAATCCAGAACAAAACAGGGAAGTTCATGTGTTGAGAGGTGCAAAGTAAAATCACTGCCAGTCCCTGCTACTGTTACTCACCAGTTTTAATGGGTGTGTTTTTCTGTAGGGATACACAATTGCTCCTAAGTAATATGTACCTGGATTTGGTTTCTGCATTAATATACCTTATGTTTCTTGTGGAATGCTGACTTCCATGTGAAGACAGCACACCATATCCATGGTCATTTTTTGCCACCTCTCAAATGCAACTACTGCTTGTTTAATTTTTGTCCTCCCTTCCAGCACTTTCTGCTCTTCTCTTTATTTCTTCATGGAGTCGTTTTTACTTCTATCTTCTCCTTCCAGCATTGAAAAATGCTGTCCCCATTTTTCTCACGTTGTTTCACATTGCAGGTGCTATTAAAAAGTAAATGTAAAAGAAACTTCATAACCCACTGATGCCATGTTCTTTTTCTCGTTTACTTCATCAGAGAGGAACTGGAACACCTCTGAAAGGTTTTGTTTTGCCAAACAGCTGGTCTCTCACCTGTGCGGGTCTGTGATGCTGGGTGTGCTCATGTAAGTGCATTTAATGGAAAGAACCAAGTGAGGAAAATGGCCCACAATACATCCATAATAATTCCTCATTATCTAAATCTATTTTTCAACAGTGAGAACCTCAGCTCTTCAGATCACTCATGATTTCGCAGATTCTTTTCCATTTAGTTTCCTTTCCTAATGCTTCCCTTGCACTCATTTTCAGCTGAAACAAGGCTGTGCACTCAAATAAGAGTCACTGAAACCTTAAAAAATAAGAAGTCTATTTTCCGTGCTAAATATGCTAATAGTGTCATGTAAATCTATGGCTGTAAACTGTATGTGTGTTTCTGCATGTGGCCTATGGAATACTGGGGAGAAATTTTTTCCTGTGAGGGTGATGCCATAATGATTTCTTTGCCTTTTCTTTTATACCTCTTTTGTATGCCTTTGTAGCCTTTTATATTCTTGGTGTTTCTTTTAGCCTACATTCCTAGACTTAATGTTTTGTTGAGTTAGGAGACTGAACATCTTGGAGGCCTCAGACAGCAAGGTCCTCTCTGGAACACATTTTGTAAACTAAAAGATAGGTCGGTCCAGGGGAAGGTTCTAGGGGGGAGGGAGAGGGGTGGACTGGGGCTATAATTCTATAGCCCATCTATCGTGTGTAGGCATTTTGGGTGTGCTCCTTGGGGTGTGCATTTTGGGTGTGCATTCTGGGGTGGGCATTTCGATGTGCATGTTCGGAGTGTTCCACCTGGACGGAGTGAACCAGGGATCCTTAAAATAAATACCGAGGTAAAAAACCCCTTTTTCCCTTCTAACCATGTTCGGCTCTGATTTTAAGAACAGGGATAAGGCATCAAGGGTGGGGAGGCAGCAGCACAGGTTGCCCACAGAAGCTGTGGCTGCTGTCTCGCTGGCAGCGTTCAAGGCCAGGTTGGATGGGGCTTGGAGCAACCTGGTTTAGTGGAAGGTCTCCCTGCCCATGGCAGAGGAATTGGAACTAGGTGGTCTGGAACATCCCTTCCCATGCAAACAATTCTATGATTCTATGTCACTTGCAGCTCCAGGGCAGTAAAAGACAACAAGCATTTTTACAGGGACAGTGCAGGCACAAAACCTGGGAATCCCTCCAGGCATCTGAACACCTGGACACTGCAAGAGCAAGAGAAATATTTCTGAAAGATGTCCATAGGAATCAGGAGCCTGCCAGCCTCCAGGGAGCCAGATGCCAGGCTGCCCTGCAGATGGCAATCCTGCGCTGCAGCTGCCTGGCATAGTGGTGCTCAGGGCTCTGGCTCTACAGTGTAAAGGCGTATTTGGCGTTACCTTGGGTTTGCTGTGAAGCAGAATGTGTCACAGCATCTTATGGCTTCAGTACAACATGCTCCAGAGAAGGAGATTCATAGCTGTTGTTTAGTTTTGTAAAACAAATGTGCAGATTTACGGTGTTGCAGGGTCATTAGTTACAAAGGTGTCTTAAATACATCACAAAGCACACACTGCAGCAGTGACCAGTTCAACTTTCAGACCCTGCTGACTAAAGGCTTTGCCTGGTGGCCATTACACCCATACTTTCACTTAGGTTCAGGTAGCAAAGAACAAGATAATCAGTGTCACAAAACCACATGCAGCTTTCTCTCCGAAATACTTGTCTAAACACTTTCTAACATCTTTCCCTTGAAAAAATATCCTGCTGGGGGAGAGTCATGGGACTGAGAAAGGTGGAGATAGATGGGAACGAAGAAAGAAAATTTCATAGCAATCCGTGTGTCATATTATAAACATGTAGCCCTGTTACTTGGTATTGCTTTTGCTAATAACATGCCCTTAGCTCTGTACTGTTTGCCAGGCCTCAGCACCTCGGCTTGTCACACCTGCTCTGCCCAAACTTGGTGTGGCCTGCTTGCAGCTCCTTCTTATCCAGTTGAGCTGTGACAGCAATTTTTCTAAGTCACTGTGCATCTGTACAACCATCATTTTTCACAGACCTGGAACTCTGGGTGGACAGCCCCCACATCCCAGGCTGTTTTAGCACTACTACCGTCAGGAGGTCCAAGGCAGGAAGCACGCCCTTCTGTCCAGCACTGCATCCCACATGCATCCACAGGTGTGTGGCTCTCAGTATTAAAAACTTACCAAGGAACTGGGGAGAGTGTACTAAACAGCTTCCAAGGTGGGGCTGAACATACAGAACGTGAAGAGCAGTGCAGGGAGCTGGGTGTGATTAGCTGGGTGACAAGGCTGCTAATGGACAACCTAAGCCTGCGGGTACTTGAAAGTGAGGTAAGATTCTGTGACCTAGATAGCCAGTGAGCACAACATAGAAAATACATAAACTCCCCCTTTTCTTGACTCAGTGTTTCCTGGTTTCCCCTTATTTGTCTGTCTGCTCCACTTGCCGTAT
>VZRO01006422.1:26703-72463 GCA_013397915.1 Daphoenositta chrysoptera
GATCCTTTCACTCAATCTCCTGGAGAAGTAACCGCGAAGCTGCGTCCAGACTTCAGGGAGAAGTCTCTGCCATTTTCGGGATGTAGAGGCTTCTGCCTCAGTCATAACTCGTGTATCTTTTATAGACATAAAATCGTGACTCTTAAAGTCAGAAGTATATCTTATCTCTCCCCCATCGGCTCGCCAGACTAAGCTGTTGATTGTAAATCACCTCTTGGCGCCAGAGATAACTGCTGGTGGGCTGATTGTGTTTTGATTTGGGTATCCAATCAAATATATTTTTTGCATTTCATGAAAGATTCTCCTCCACCCCTGGTTATCTCTTTATGCACCAGCTATTGTGACACACAGAGCCGGGGGGGTGCAGGGGGTAGTTGTCCTGCCACACCGTATTCTCATAGAGAACATCTGTGCTGATGTTTCTGAGCAGAATCCTTTCTGGTCTGTACTTGTGCAGCAAGTAGAAGAACAGGGCTGTAGTTCATGCCTGAATTTCCTGGATATCAAACAAGTAGAGCTGGCAGCAATAATAATAGACTGTTCTGCACACAGTATAGGTAACTGTGTATAAATAACCACAAAGTTGGAAAAAAGAATGGAAAGGATGGGAATTTTCACGTTACCTAGAGACAAGCCATGAACTGCTGCCTCTTGTATTCAGCTCATTAACTCCAGCTGTCTGAGAGGGAAAAATGTGCATGAATGAGCTGTGATGTGTAAGCCACGTCTTGGCTAATGCCGGGCCTGTGAACTTGTGCAGTGATTTCTTTTTCCATGTCAATTGACACGATGATTTCTTTCTTTCACACCAATTTACAGAGACAGCAAATTACCTTCTGGAGCAGATTTGCACAAGTGCTCTATTCAGCCTTGAGAAAAGGTTTTCAGATTAAGCATGCAAAAATGAATGAATCCTAGATTAATCCTTCCTTCACCCCCTGAATATGCCTGGTCTTGGGAACAGAGACCCTGTTTACACCAAAAGTGCAATCTGACTGGAAAGAGGGTTTTTAACAATTTCAAGTATTGAGTCACCAAGAGGTTAGGGGAGGAACTGCTACAAGAATGTCAGGAGGGGGCTAAGCCCTCTAATGGGTCTATCTTATCTACAAAAGAGATAAAAGCACTTTAAAAATGGACCCCTTGCTTACATTTATTAGGAGGAGAAAATGGTGAAGTATATTGTGTGTTTCTCTGCCATCTCAGTACTAGAGAACAGGCAGCCACTAAGACCTTGGGCCATGACTCCATGTACTGTCAAATACATAAAGTTTCTGATAAAATACAATATTACAAAATGAAGGAAAACATTCATTTATTTTCCTCAAATTAATTAAAACAAACAAAAAAAATCACCTTTTCCTGACCAGTATCTAATTCCAAGTTTCAGAAAGAATCTTCAAACATGGTCCTAACATTTCAAGTGAGTTTGTATGTGGTGACATGAGTCAATTGAAAACACTCTTTACAAAAGCAACCATTAGGGTGAGTAAAAGCAGAAGAATCTTGAATGTAGGATTCTGGAATAAATCACATTGAAAGAATTCTTTTTTTCTCTGAAAAATCTCCTGGATTAAAAAAAAAAAAAAAAGAACAAGTCACAAATAAAAATTGATAAATTAATCTACCATAGGTTTTTGGAGTATTGGGAGATTCCTGCTGACTGAAACCTAGCCAATGTTATTTCAGTTTACAAGGAGGGCTTGAGGGAGGTCCCAGGAAACTACAGACATGCTAATCTAACCTCAATTCCTGGAAGAATGATGAAGAAAATTTTACTGGGCACTATTGAAAGGCATTTAAAGAATAATGGAAAACACACATTAAAAAAACCCATAGCCATGAGTCCCTTGGAGTACTTTGGATCCCAAAATAAACATGGATTTTTAGGGGTTTTTATCCTAATAGAAGAACTGATGGCAAGGGCAGCATTTTTCTGTCCAGAATCTCTTCTTTCAAAGAAATTATACTCCCTGCAGAAGTAGCATGCCCATAGCATTTTAGGCAGTTCACTTGAAACTAGCAGTGAAAGTTGAGATGATTACAGTTCAGGGAGACTGAAACTGCTACTCTAGGAACAGTGCTTTCCACTTTAGTACACAGATAAAAGCAGTGGTTTTCATTCCTTAATGCATTTAATTCATTCTCTGATTCTGACATCTTCAGCTGTCTCTCTTGGTTTCAGACCTGTTTCTCTTGGATTTCAGACCTGTCTCTCTTGCAAGAGAAAGGAAGAACATACGATCTGTGTATACAGGAAGAAAACAGGATAAAAGTAGGGCTGGATCCAAAACTCACACTGGTGCCATCTGTCCCTGCCATAAATCTGTTGAGGCACATGGCCTATGCCGACTTTGATTATGGGATGGACATTACTGAGGAAGTGAAATAGGAAGAAGTGGCAATTATATATATTATAGTGACTTGGGGTAAATAATGAGGAAATACATATTCTCTGCATCTCCTATCAGAAAGATGGAGGACATTTACTGAACAAAGGCAAGAGTTTGAAATGAATACAAGGGACTTCATTATGCAACATATGATTAGACTGAGGAAATTGCTGCTGTAGGAAGTTCTAGAGGTCAAGCAACTAACAGCATTCAAAATGTGATTGACTACTATAAAGAATATTTTAAATATGATCAAACATTTGTAAAAATGTTGGAAAGTATATCCTTTTTTTTTTTAATGTCAGGCCATAACCTTTATGGGAGGTGCAGATGAGTTAAAGCAGTTAACATAGTTCATAAATGAAGAGCATATGACAAAATTGAATTATTTTGTTATCATAAAACATGGCACATTAAATTCTAAAGTTAGAGCCTTGTATCTCAGAAATCTTTACTGGGCTAAAGCATTTCAGACTTTGAGACACTAGACAGCAAGCCACTGAAATCAGGGAAGGTTTCAATTCCAGCAATGTCTCAAGCCTGTGAAGGCTTGAGAATCCCTCGAGTATCCCTTGAGTATGCTGCTGAACGGTATAAATGAGCAAGTGATAATCCCAAAGACACTTGTTAGACTAGGGTTAGGTTTTGCAGGGGCTCCCTTCCTTTCCAGCTCCTGGTAAGAGAGCACAGAGAGAGAAAAAGAGGGATCTTCACACCACTCAGGACAAATACTCATGTCATTAACACCTCATCACCCACTGCAGTCAAGTGCTGAAAATCCCTGTGCTACGGAAGTAATTAGGTCTTTCTTCTCTCTTCCTACCTTAATTGCTTGGTTAATTGTACATCAAAGGAGCATGGGCACCTGAACATTGCAGTTGTCCCTGAAGTGACAAATTTGACATAAGGCTGCAGCCGTTGCCTCAATGAAGAGCTGAAGCTGATATGCTCATGCCCATTAAGTGCTTCTGCGCTCTGCAAGACCCAGGAGCAGGTGAAAAACGGGGCTCGGACACAGCACAGAGGCCAAGACCAGAATGCAGCACTGTGACCATCTGACCAGGTAGTGCATAAAGGCTGACACCTCCTCTGAGGAAGTCCCCAGGTGCAGCCATAGGGAGACATGGGGTACTGGGGAAGCAAACACCACTCTGGCTCCACTAGGTGGGACCAGAACCAAAACCACTTTCATTATTTTTACCAGGTGGAGCAGAATAGGGGGTCCTTTCCTTTTCTGTGTTTTCTCCTGAAACACTGGGCCCTGAGTTCAGTTATCTGAGGATGTTCAGGCACACAAGGCATCACCTAAGTGACTAAATAGAAACAGAAATCTTCACTGCTTTGCCTCTCAAAATAATGACCAGAGTCCGGAGAAGAGGAAATGGGCTACCTCATGTTGTCTGAAGTCAGTAATTTAACATATCTAGAGAAGCAATGTGTCTCATAAAGAAAGATAAGTTCCAGGCTCTATGCTCCTAAAAACGGTCTGGAAAGTCTTTTGTGAATGGGTGGAAAAGTCAGTCAGCTTCACACTAGCCTGGTAGCTGCCTTGTACTGAAATCTGATGTTCAAATATTTGAACCATTTCTTTGTTAATGGATACTAATTCAAATACAGATTACATAAGTAAAAGAGAATTCAATAATTTATTGGTATCAAAATAAATCAAATTTAATGAACCAGTAAGAGGCTTTTTTTCTGCTAATTCTTCCCGTCTGATGAAGTTAGAAGGAAGAATTTTTTGACTGCAGAAGAATGGGTATATAGGCTGTGCTACTTGCTTTATGATTCTGCTTGTGCAGACTCCCTTGGCCAATAGGGGAGCATAGAAAAATGGCAGGTGAGCCTTCAGCATGAGAACTGGGAGGGTACAAGTGAGAAAACTCATGGGTTGAGATAAAGACAGTTTAACACGTCAAAAGCAAAAATTTCACTCCCCAGTGGAGCAAACCAAGAAATTCATTCCCGACTTCCCATACCAGGCAGGTGCTCAGCTATCCCAAAGACAGCCAGCCTCCAGCACACGTGACAGTGACTTGGGAAGACAAACCCCATCACACCGAATGTCCCCCCTGACTTCTTCCCTAGCTTTATATGCTAAGCACAATGTCCTGGGGCCTGGGACATCCCTTGGGGAAGTCAGGATCAGCTCTCCCAGCTGTGTGCCCCCAGCTACTTGTGCCCGCCTCGCTGGTGGGGTGGGTAAGGAGCAGAACAGCCCCTGGCACTGTGCAAGTGCTGTTCAGCAGGGACTGACACATCCCCATGGGACCCACGCGGGTTCCAGCACAGATCCAAAGCACCATGCAAGCTACTGTGAAGAAAACCAACTCTGTCCCAGGCAACACCAGTACAAGGATCCAGATAAATAACTGTATTAGAAATACTTTGTTGGAGGTGGAAGTTCCCATGAAGGAGGGAAAGCTGACATGCAGCAGCCAGTGTGTCTCAGAAGAAGGACATAAAACCCCAGCCTCCTGAGTCTCTATGCTACCTCTGTGTCATGCTCTGAACACCCCTGTAGGTTGCTCGGGGCTACATCTATCATGAAATAGTGATTTTTAACCTGATACTAGCCCTAGCAGTGATTCCTGAGAGCATCAATCTCTTTCTGAAAGCATGTTTTAGCAATATTTAAAGATTGCTAAAAAAGTGATTTGTATAGCTGGCTAGAGAACTAAGCATAACTAATTAAGAACTAGGTAACTAACTTTCTCCCTTTGTAGGAATTGCCTTTCAGGATGCAAAGCTGACGTATTCCCATCCCACCGTGAGCTGCATTTCCACTGAGCATGGGCACAAATGGATGGAAGTGCCCTCACAAACACAGCAAACACTCTGCCTGCTTTTACATGAACATGCATGGGGTAGGTCTTCTCTTGCATAAAACAGTAATTTGTCTTTCTAGAAAAAATAATTCCTTTTTACCAAGGTTTCTAATCCTAGTTTGCAAATGTTGAAATATTAAAATAACCACAGGATTGGGATCTGTCTTGCATATTATTACTCCTCTCAGGACACACAGAGTTTCCTGTGCCTTGCAGTGCTCTAACACTTGTGTTTTCCTTCAGCCTGTTGAGCAAGTTATGGTTAGGGGTAAGTGGCAACTGTTCCCAGTTCCTCCCAAGTCCATCTTATCTGAGCATTCCCCACCCTTTCTACTTCTAATACCCTTAGGAGAAGAGCTGTGTATTGTTTTGTTCCCTGTACATTGCTTAGTGACTATTCATTTCATCCTTCAGTTTGCATAATTGGGCTATCCCTTGTGGAGTGCATTCCCCTTTTAATGAGGTCCAGGCTAATTTATCCGAGGGAAAGTAAAAATAAATAAAAATAATGAGGTCATTTGCAGTCTCTTAACAATGAATGTACTAATGGAGCTTTAAAATGAAATACAAGATTAATTCTCTAAACTTTTAAGTCACTCTGGGGGAAAATGCAGCAGTCAGAGAAAAGAGAGAAGCTATTTTTCCAAGGGTAAAACCAACTAACCAACCAAATAAGGAAAGTGCCTTTCTCCCCTTAAAAGAGGAGTACTATCAAAGCAGGTCAGAAAGTGATCTGCTTCAGAGACTGAGCAAAGTTAATCACTCATCCATTAACAATATGACTTCAAATGAGGTTTCAAAGTCATTCCATTTTCCTCTCCTGTCACTATTATGATGGAATTGCTCTCGGAAATTCCAATTTCTTTCTCATTCCTTTGAAAACAGAAAGAAGTCTTGATGAAAATCCAGGAAAATCCTCTTCCTAAAGCAGTGTTTCCATATCTAACATGTCATAACAAATTTATACCTTGATACTTTAACTTATTTTCAATAAACGGTCACAGAAAAATTTGTGGAAGATGCATGATACACAAACATCAAAGTTGTGTGTTTTGGATGCTGTAGCTCTGCTGTAGAAAAAAATGGTCCTGCAGATCATAATTTCAAAGAGTCCATCAGATACACTGTGATCTGCAAAAGATTTTTGCTTTCTCCCTTAGAGTTGGTTTGCACATTTTTTTGCTAGAGTCTTTGTCTGTCCGTGCAGTGATCTACCTGCAGGTCAGTGAGTTCCAAAGCAAAACTCACGTAGTTGTGAACAGGGTGTGATGTGCATGAACTCTCAAGTGCTTCTTGGCATAACTGGGCATTGGCAAAGGACAGTGCAGGGCAACGCTGGTGTCTCAAAGCAGTCTGCTCAGAAGGGTAAACGTCTTATTTTAGCATCCATGGAGGAGGGAGAGCAGCTGTGGAGCCTGTGATCTGCTCTGTCCCAGGAATGGTTCCTCTGTGCATATATTTAACACAGTGCAATTACAATACAGCCTCTGTGGTTCTCATTCTTCCTGTCCATCATTCTTCAGGCAGAATATTGCGTGTCCTTCCCCTCCTCCTGTGGCTGTTAATCATCTTAGCTCTCAATAGCTCTCTCTGCCACAGGGGAGTTTCAATATTCAGTTGCTTTTTCCTGTGGCATCCCTAACCTCAGTGGAAAGCACACATTGCACAAGATCCTTCCTTTCTTCCTTTTTTCAGTAGTTCACATTAAATCTTATAAACCATATAAATTATTCAACAGCTCTGCTAAGTTTTTGGGTAGAATGCATACATGTTTCATATAGCAGGATTCTACTGGAAAGTGCTCCCATGATCACATAGATTGCACCATCATGTGTCAGTGTCCAGACTTGATCTCCTGGTGGATTTTGCTGACATACTGATAAACAACTTTTCTATGAGTACTAAAATGGTTGAAAAAAATACCCCAAAACCAAACGAAACACAGCAGCACCCTTATGTGTCCACCAGTCAAGGTCATTGTTTGTGGGGAGTGCTCATAACTCAGTTATGATGACCCCTGATCACCTTGCAGCCCTGCAACTATCCTACTGCCAGTGCCACAAAAAATAGCTCCTCTCAGCACATGCCCTGGCTTGGTGCTGCTGCAGGGTCACTTTTGCATCTTTTTTTTTACTGAAGACTAACTGCTCATTCAACGTCTGCCTTTCCCCACCACAGTAGTTCCTTGCAACCTGTTTGTATTTATAAAAACTCAGAGAGCTGACAGTTGCACTGGCTTTGACAGAGAATATCTGTGCAGCACTGTCTCTTGCCATGATCCTTCTGACTCTTCAGAACTAGTCTTCATGTGTCCATCTGAATTTTTGAAGTTCCCTGAAACTGCTCTTGCCTTTGGCAGTTCTAATGAATTTTCCTTTTGCTAAAAAACTTTTATTTTCATGAGGAATGTAATAACATTTTTCATTATGGAAATATGAGACCATTAACATTTTCTTGAGCTCTGGAAAAGACCACTTGGAGTTACCTCTCCAAAGTGTCATTTCTACTGTCAGTTTTGCCCATAGTTCAGGAAAGAGGCAGAGTCGCTAAATCTTTGCTTCCTGAAGACATTTTTAATAGTATTTGCATTTTAAAAGCATTTTATAGGTTGCATAAGTACATGAGCAGAATCTTTCATGGAATCACAAATATTGCCATATCCCTGGATGTTGAGTCTTACCTATAGTCCTACAAGTCAGAGATCTCTAAAACTTCCTCCCTCCAGCCTTTACATCTGAGAAGGCTGATGTGTTTTGTTTATTTTAGCGAGTTCTTCAGATGTTTTTGTGTCTTGAAAAGCAAAAAAACCCCATATCTATATTGTCTGTCTTGGTTTTGTCTTTGCCAACAGCTGAAGAAAGGAAGAAAATAAACACAAGACCGGGAAGGACCCCCTCCCTAGTCACTCTTTGCCAGGTCAGGATCCTTCCCTTGCTGGTTTCCAGCAATAATTTGTTCTGCAAGGGGTGGTCAGGCTGTGGGGACCACCCAATACCTGAAAAACAGAGCAGATCCTTCTCTTTACTCCAACCCTCAGATCCGACCTGCCTTTTGCTCAGATTCTGAGGTGTCTATTTTATTCCTGGAGAAGCTGGGTTAAGTGAATTATAGGCCACCTCCTTTTGGCTAGGCAACCCTCATGGTGTCCACACTGCCAACATCACTTGTCCCAATAAGCTGCTATAGAGAGAGGAGACAAACCCCTTGTTACTTGTCATCCACAGAATGTTTTGGTGGAATATTAGGCCTGTATCTCTAGCTTTCCTATACATTCAGAACCACTGTGTGTTGTGAATATCCTTCAGATAAGCCACAAAACCAGCAGTGTTGTTCTGACAGTGCTGTTCTAGACTGCTTAAGTCCAGCAGTTTGAGTCCAACGATAAATTCACGATGAAGCAAAAATACTGAAGACATTTAGAAATAATGAAGAATTACTACACTGGATAAGTTTATGCTAGCAACTGTTTTATCATAAGAAAAAGTGAGAAAAATCTATGGTGAATAAATGATTAATTACAGAACTACAGTGTATCATGCAAACTCTTTCATCTTTTTTTGCCTCTACATTCCCACAGAGCATAATAAAAGAACATGCCTGAGACCAGAGTATGACTATTCAGTGAAAACCTTAGTCAAACAGTCGTATTCAACACATAGAAATCAAAACCACTCACTGTGAGGTATTAGCATAATTACTTACATGGCTGACATGGAAATCGACTTTAATTACTATAATAGTCCAAGCATTGTAAGTATTGCATAGCATTAGCAATAGTTTCTTTCATGTGAGACACTTTATACACTTTCCTGCTTAAGCCCTGAAGAATAGTCAAGAAACACATTATAAACTCTCATTCTATTGTTTTGCAAGTGTTAGAGGAGCAGGCTATATTAAGTTTGATTAATTACTACCAGATCAGAATTTTTAAAAGTAGTTCCCTGACTTTTCCAGGCTGTCTCAGCTACAGTTGTTTAATACCTCTAGATCATTTTAAATCAAAGAGGCCAGTCTCACTCCTCTATTCTTCTGTTCAGAACTGAGTAGTGATTAGAGGACTTCTTAAAAGTTATATATGCAATATATATGAGAGAATTTTAATATTTTTTTTATATATGGAATTTTTATATATGCAATATATATGAGAGACTTTTTAAATATATTTGCAACTAAGAACATGCAGTATGAACTTATCAGTTGGGTAGCTGTATATGTGTTGACCTTCTGTTTCAAAGAAGAATTGTTTCTGCTCACAGAACCCCAAATTCCTTGTTGTTATTTTAAGCAATTTTAGAGCTGTTGAGCTGATGGCCAAACTGAATGCTTAGCGTGCTTTGAACTTCAGCCTTTCCACACAACTGAAACAAGTAACTTTGAATCCTAAACCAATGTGCTTACCTTACCCATGAATTCTCAGTCTTCCTATAAGGCTGTTTGAGAAAGGTCTGGGCTGTTTGTGCTGCTTGGTAGGCACTTTGTCAGAGCCCTGCAAAGAAACACCACTTACTGGAAGTGTCAAGGGAGCAAAGAACAGAGTACATTTTGTAGCTACTTTGGACAAACGCTGAAAAAGCAAGCATGGGTGGCACACAGGGGACTGCAGAAAAGGAGGGACAAGAGCCCTGCTTGTAAACTTCATCATTATTTGTCGTGGGTTGGAGCTGAAGTTAATTGACAGTTTCTCGATCCAATGGCACTTTCTGATTTTGCATATTTAAACCCGCGGGGGGCGCGGGAACTTTCTCTTTGATACCCGGCTTCTGCAGGAAGGAGGTGGGGGGGGAAGGGGAAAAGCTCTGGGCCCGGCCCTGGGGGAGCCAGGCCAAGCCCCCCTCCCCCAGTGCCAGGGCAGGGGTCCCTGGCATGCTGCGGGGGCCCCCTCCCCAAAGCTGCAGGTAGCCAAAGAGCACTTATGGGCTGCAAGGCCGAGATCGTCCAAGTGGCTCCCAAGATCCGGGAGGGGCTTCCCCTCCTCTGCTCCACAGGGTCCCCCATGGACCTGGCAAGAACCGATTTTCAGTTTTCTCAGACTGAAGAAACTGTTAAGCAATGGGCAGCATCAAGGGAGAAGGACTTTTCCTTCAACATAAGCTGTTCACCATGATGTTATAAGTCAGAGGAAGAAGGAGAAAGTAAGTCAGGCGGGATGGAATGGAAGATGGCGGAGGAAAGAAGAGGGCGGAGCCATGAGCCGTGTGGAGCTTAAACCGATCCCTTTGCAAAACGTGGTAAAGAACTGTAATATCATAAACTGTTCTTTTATCCATTTAAAGGACATGGTGGGGAATTGAGAACACCCCATGTTTGGATGTTCAGTGCAATGGACTGTCTCCGACCGGACAAACTATTGCTGTGGCAGTTTAGAAACCACGCGGAAGCAGAGACGAGACTTCTTTCTTTTCTCTGGAGTTTGGAAAGACTTTTTAACAACTGTAATATTGACAGAAATTCCACCTTTGTTACTTGCTCTCTTCTGAGTAGCCTGCGAGGAGGCTGCATGCCCTGGTGTGATAGGGGATGGGGGAGGGGTGGTGCTGGCAAAGAAAGGAATGTTGTTTTTTTTCCTTTTACTTTCTTAGTGTTTCTTTTTCTTTTAATCCTACCTAGTAATAATAAACTATCTTTATACTCTTTAAAGTTTCTGAGCCTGCTTTGTCATTTTCTCCTAATTCATATCTCACAAAAACAAATAAGTGAACTAAACCACAACATTAATTGGTGTTTCTGCCTGGTTACTGAATCAAACCTGCCACATTATTTCAGATTTATGGACTAATACAATGCACTTTCCAGTAAAGGGCTGAGCTTCTGTATAGAATCATAGACTATACTGAGTTGGAAGGGACCCATCATCGTCATCAAGCCCAACTCTTGGCCTTATGCAGGACACCCCAAGAATTCACTGCGTGTCTGAGAGCATTGTCCAAACATATCTACCTTCCAAATAACATGTTGAAGTAGCCTGTGAAGCACCATGTCAAAACTGCTGCTCTGGAAAATTATATAGTGAGACTGAAGTACTTTTCAGTGAGGGAAATAGGGCTGGTATCGCTGGTTTGAGTTTGACATGTTTGCAGTGTACCAGTAGAATGACAATATTTTTAGCACTGGAAGGGGTGCAGTGGATAGATCACCAAGAAAAATACACAACAAAATGAATAATCTTCTTTGTGACTTAAAATTTTAGAGAACCAGACTTTAAATCGGTATGTGTTTAGTTACAAGTGATCTCATAATGCAACAATGAAACAAAGTGTAGAAGCTCATCTTTCTACTCACATATATTCTAGGTTTTGTTTTGTAGCTCCTTGTTGTTACCCATAATTTGTATTTTCTAATTAATTTAAAAATAAATTCAGGATAGTTTTATCACCAAAAGGCTGTTACCAAAATAGTTTTATGACTAAATGGCTGTCATCAGGAACTTGTAATATCCCTGCTTTATGTGCTTGAATTTTCTTTAATGAAGCTATGAACTTAATAATCAGAAAGATTTTGATTACCACAAAATGAGCAGTAAATTTCCACAGCAATAGTAGTGGGATTCATTTTTTTTAAAAAAAGAAAAGTCAAGCCTTTAGATATTTTAAGCTGTTATAAAACTCCATTGTCTGAAATGGAGCTAAAAAGAACAGCTTGCATGAAGGTTTGATAATGATTATTTTGCAAACTGTATTACTCATGATGAAAGAAATTACCCCATCTGTAAAGCCATAGAGTATACTCCAGGAAATTTTAAGTGCCCATACAGACAGAACTACACTGTAAATTTTATTTCTCCTAAAGAAGCTGGTTATTCTGTTAGGGAACCTTTTCAACTAAAACATAAATGACAGTGATTCTGCAATTCATTTGTATGAATAATCTGTGTCTAGATTGTAGAATCAGGTTGTGGAGCTTCTCTGTAAAGTATTTCTCAGCAAAAAAGATCCAGGGACAAGAGCTTAAAAAAAATCTTCAAGTGTTGTTCCTAGATATGTGCAAGAAGGATATTCTTAGAATAAGGGACAAAGCTGTAGCAAACTGAAATTTTAATATTTTCTGTCTTTCCTGGTATGAGCAAGTTATACTGTTCATGTAAGGTGTAGTTTTCAGGTCCTGTTCCTCTAGGCAGCCAGGCCACCACATAGGGTAGAATTAAAATTAAAAAGTGCCAGGGAACATTCCCAGGAACTCAGTCCTCTATACTGCCATAATGCCACGGGCCTTTTGCACAGCTATCATCTGTGAGATTCAGCATTGTTCCAAATAACTCCTGGGCATGGTTCAGGAATTAGATGGATCAGGGGGCATCATCTGCAGCAGCTGTCCTGGGAAGAGGCAAATTTAGCATTGCAGAAGGGGTGGTCTTGAGCTGCAGCACCTGAGGACAGTGCCAGTCCTGGCTCTTCAGAGCCAGCTGAAGCTCCCCATGGCTCTGATGTGCTGACACAGAGGGGCCCTGCCTGGGCAAGGAGTGAGCTGTCGGGACTGGATGAGGCACTGATCCTTCGCTGCCCCTTAGCAGATGATCCAAGTTCAACACATGGCCTCGGTTTTCCTGCTGGTACACTTCATAACTGTTAATCCATCCTTAATCTTGGTCAAAATATCTTCCTCAGCATGTGCCTTCTGCTTTGGGATGGATTTCTAGGGATGCCTGGGCACATAGCAGGTAACTTCAGATCCCTTACCTGTGCTAGTCATGGGTCAGTGAAGGAGACACCCTTTTAAGCAGGGACTGAGATCTCTGCCTTGACACAAAAGGTTTGCTAGTAGGAAACTCAGAGATATGGTTATTTTCCTTTCTTTGGTTACTTCTTTTTTCAGTACAAGCAGGGGAGAAAAGTTTTCCTTTTCTCAGTGACTTTTAAAGCAGAAACTGTTATTGAAAGTAGTATTACCTTGAGATAAATAAAGATTTAATGGGGACTTTTTTCTGAACTTTGTTTTACAATTGCGTAGCATTTTTTCCTGCTTTATCTTGTCTTTTAATGTTCCCTAACACAGTTGTAGTGTAGACTATCAGAGTACTTCTGAACTACCTCAGCCAAACAAAGCTACTTTCATATTTCCTCACATAGTGTTCATAGGTGTTTTGTGATCACAGGTTTCAATTTTTGTTGTTTATTTACACCAAAACAGATGAAGCAGTTAAACCTAAAGCTCAGAAATAGGAAATTCCAGCTTCCATTCACCTCTGCTATCTCAAGTATAAAATCTTCAGTATGTTTGTTTTCATGAAGTTTGGCATGTCAATACCAAGAAAATACCTGTCTATCTCTCTACCTGTTGCTCTCTCTTAGACATCTGTAAGGCTGGGATTACTCTGGTATTTGTCAGTGAACAAATGCCACTGCTATGTATGGTACCAACGGGAAATCTAACTTTGACACAAAAACAGCCAGTCTCAGTGTAAAGGCTGTTTCTTCCTTTGGCTGACTGAATCAATCAATAATCCCTTTGCTTCTTAGATTTGTTCTTTCTTTGTCTTGTGCACTGTCATAGAAAAAGGAAAATGTGTGAATTCATCAAGTGGGTATATCTTATAGGACTTATTTTGGAAACAATTAATTGACAGGACAGGAAATTTGAATGCGATGTCTTTCCATATCTCTTTATCCAGTATCTTTCCCCTGACCACATCAACTTATTTACTTATTGAGTTCCCCAGTAATTTATTATTTGGGGAATAAAAGTTCATATCAATGCTGAATGACTGCATGAAAATAACAGTGGAGAATGATAAAATCAAATACTACCTCCCTGCCCCCAGATAATGACCCCCTTCAAATGTGTGAGAGCACACATCAGGGTGGGCTGTTACTGCTGCAGCCATGGCCTGTGACAGTGGGGCCCAACCCGACTGCCCCAAACACTGTCAGGTCCTGGAAGAGTGATTTGTGCCCTCCCAGCCTCTCCCAGGAGGTGCATGGGGGATGGACGTTCTTGTTCCTTGGAAACAGCCAAGGCTGGAGCTGATTGCTAAGTGGGATTGTTTTTCTGACAAAGGCACCTTTTCCTTGCTAGACTGTTGACATTACACAGTTTTCAAGGGCCCACATTCATTTTCCACAAGTGAGTGTTTCCAAGTGTAAATTTGAGATTCTACAGGCACAGGTGGATTACTGCAGCTACAAAGTATGTTCTTTATAGGCCAAAAAAGTGGATACTATCTACAAAACTCAGGCTGCCAAAATGAAATTACAAGTAATGCAAAGATGTGCCGTTTGGAGCCTGTCAAAACCTATTTTCTGTTTTGGGTGTCATTCAACTTCTAGCAGTAAGAATTTGATGGATCTTTATTTCATGCCTTCAAAGAGCCTTACACAGCTCAAAAGCCCAACTGAAGAAAACACCAGGGAGAAAAATATAAACAAGTGTGAGTGCAAGTAAGAAAGAAACAGACACTGGGAGAGCAGGCATCTCTGAAGCTTGATGGTGGCCAGGGAGTAACTGTGGAAGTGCTTTGAACAAACCCTTTTGCCATCTGCATTACATTCAGCAATACTTACCTTGTAACTCTTTGTCATGGGATAAAGTAATTACTGTGGTAAAGCAAGTCCATAGGAGTTCTTTTACTGATGTGACAGAAATTAAAATGATGGTAAGAATTTAGCACTGATCATAGTATTGGCAACTTAAGCTTCTCACTGAATCACTCTCACAAGTGAAGACTTTAATTGTGCCATATCATTTTCCAGCCACAAGTGACAAAAAAGAAAATATATATTTCTTCATTACAATGTTTTTTGTAATAGGGGTTAATTTAGTTTGCAGTTTCACCTTTACCAGTAGGAATGCCCTTTATACAGAGCATTTATCAAGCACCTTTGATGTGCCAGTAT
Source organism: Daphoenositta chrysoptera (assembly GCA_013397915.1). NCBI lineage: Eukaryota > Metazoa > Chordata > Aves > Passeriformes > Daphoenositta > Daphoenositta chrysoptera. Next base: position 41,752 of record VZRO01006422.1, read on the forward strand.
GACCACTGAAGAAGTGACCTGCATTTCACAGAGCTTTATAAATTTTCATTGCTATTTTGTGATATGGTTTTGGATGTATTTGGTTTGCTTTAGTATCTACAGTATTTCATTTTGCCCTTGCTGCAGAATCTCATTTATAAGCAGAATATAAGCTTCCAGCTGAATTAATCATCAAACAGCCATGCTTCTCTTTTGGCAAGAACCAGCAGGGTCAGATTCTGTCTAGCCCATACAGGTGTTAGAGATAGCAGATATCCAGCAGATATCAGCAGAAGTCACAAGCAAGTGTGGGAGGAGCTGAGAGCCATCAGTGTGGAGAGTGCACTCTTCCCCTTGGATTTGGGCTGGCTCTGGTCCTTGTTTTAGGGGTGATGCTGCCAGAACAAGAATCACTTTCCTCTTGTGCTCTTGATGTCCTGGGCATCAACAGACTCCATTGTGTCTGCTGTTTTGTCTGACTCCTGGTAAGCTGTGTCCAGTGAGGTGTCCCAGCACTGAGGAGCAGTAGGCAAAGGGCTACAGCTCAGGACCTGTTGCAGATGCTGTTCTGTAACTCTGCTCAGCACAGCAAGGGCTGAGGAGCTGATGCAGAAGGGTGATACGGAAGTCTGAAGTGGGAGTGACACGTATTCAGTGCTTCCTCAGCCAAAATCAAAGTCTGGAAACCCCTCATTCTGTTGCTGAAAAAACCTGGGGTCTTAAAACATACAGGTGGTTTTTTGTTTTATTTTTCTTGCAATATGACTGTCCTCGTGTGCCTAAATCCTTACAGGAGGTATAGCAGCAGCGCCAGCAGTCCCAGGCCACACAGCAGGCAGGCTGATGTAAACGCCTCCGTGAGGTTTTGTGCTGGGACCTTTCTCCCTGCCCTCTTCACTTCCCAGTGCTAGAACAACTAAAAAGCATATTTCTGCAGATGTGATACTGGGCAGCCCAGGACGGAACCACGTCAGTGCCCCACCCCGCAAGCTGCAGGCTTTCATTCACACCGGGACGGCTGTAGTTGCACAAGAGCTACAGTAGCATAAGCTGTAATATACTACTCTGCTTTGAATCTTCAATTAACCAGCCTACTAGACGTTAATAACAGTGCATGTTTTCCTGCTTCATATTGCTCCTAATCAATTTGAATAACAGATTGCCACGGAAGACTGAATTAAACTATATGTGACATTAATTCCATTTTTGTTTTATGCTTAATGAAATAAAGCTGCTAACTGCTTTGCAGTTATGAGTGATGGATTTTCAAGAAAGCAAAGCTGTTCCAAGTTTCTTTAAAAAACAAATGAATGGAAGGATATCTAGTGGTATTTTTTTCCTCACAGATATAGGTCCTGCTTAGGAATCTGGAGGGGCAGAGAATAAGGTGAGGAGAGAAGCTTCTTAGTGCCAAACATTTTTTTTTCTGATTATTATTGAGTTGCAGTACTGCTTTGGAAGAGAGGATGTGCATGCAGGAAACCTGCTGCACCCAAGAGCCAGAGAACAGAAATATGGCATAACCAGCTCATGAGGTGTTTTTCTGGCATCACTCCAGCTCTGAGCCTGCAAAAGGATGCTTACAAGAAGTGGGTTTTGTCAGTCTTACCTTTACTTCTTAGACAAATATTCACTGCTTGTGGAGACTGTCACTCAATCCCCCAAATTATACACGGATGGTCTATTTAGAAGGTGACTTACTCTCATTAAGAACCTCTCCCACTAGAAGAAAACAAAAGGTGTTGGGTATTTACTCTCTTTAACTAGAGTCACAAGTGATTATGGCTCTTTATAAAACCCTTAAGAAATAGTGATACATCGAAAAAGTGGTAAACTGGCTCAGGAAGAAGTCAATTTTTTGAATGACCCATCAAGTGATGAAGTCAAGATGAGACACCTGTCAAAGACAGAGGCTGATACATGCTCCATAGATAAGAAAAGGATTATCCTTTTGTCTTAAAAATTAAAGTTCTAGAGGGAATGTTTGAGGCTTTAATTTGTCGCTCTGCAAAGGATTTGAAAAGAAACTGATTTTATGCACTGTTTTTCCTATAGTTTATGTTGGATGCAGTTCATCAGTTCTTTGATTCAGCTCATACAAGGATCTTCTTCAAAGATTCTAAAAGAGTTATGCAAAGATTCTTTAATCTCATAATTAGAGAATCTCATAATTTGTGTGATGGTTCTCATAATCCGCTGTACTTTTATTTCACTTGTTAAAACTTTAGACATCAAAGAATACTTTAGGTTCTGTTAAAGTACAAAATTATTTTAAACATTTCTGATTCTCTTTATGTCTATGTCTTCATAAAGTGGGAGTTTAAATTGTGATTTTACATTCAAAGGCTGATTGTACTTTACAGTACAATTTTTCTTTTTAATGATTTTTCAGAACAATTGTTCATTCTGACATTTTGTTACAGTGTAACACATTATCCAGTATATTAGCAGATCATTTTCTCTGTTTGGAAAAATGCCAGCATCTCTTTAAATGTGCTTTGAGCATGCAAATGAGACCTAAAACAGCTCTTGGCCAGGTGATGGTCAGTGACACAAGGAAAACCTCAGGATAAGGGACAGCAAGAGACACCAGAAACCAGCTGCAATTTGCAGGGATTCTGCTCAAGCAGCTGGTCCTCAAACCACCAGGCTTTGGTTGTCTCTTGCAATCCTTTCTCTCTAAAGGCGGCTCTTCCTGAGGCACAATATGCCCAGTGGGTTATTATTTGAAATACAATTTGCTGGTGGATTTCTCTGGGGTCTCTGGTGCTGCAGCAAACACAGTCAATACCTCAGGACATCTGCTGCCCTGGTTCTCTTGTTGGCCCAGCCTTGGTCATGAATTACCCAGCACGAGCTTTGCCTGGCACTCAGGGATCCCTTTTCTGTGGTAGGAAAGGAATAAAAAATGCAACTGCACGTGTGCAGCCAGGTGACCCACCTTGCACGCTGAGCTTCGGCGAGCCAGGGAAGGCACTGTCTCCAGTTACTGCCATCTTCAGTATCTGATCCAGCAAGAAGAGCCTTTGCTTTTGCGACACTTGTTTCAAACCCCGGAAGATGAGGAGAGTGCAGCAATAAAACCACCCACATCTTCTGACAGCTCGTGCATTCCCATGGGCGACTTCCCTTGTGCACATTGTGTGATGGTCTGTCACAGGGTCACTTGCCTGCTGCAGTGACCTTCAAGGGCTCCAGCCACCCATCAAGATCATACTTGTTAGCAAAATATAAAATTGATTAGAATTAACAAAGATAAGTAATTTGAAATGGAAATGTAATTGAGATGAGACGATGAAGAAATTAAGACTGAATCTAACGAGGTAACTTAAAATACTTCAAGTTAAGATTACTTTGATCCCTTATACTAATTGCCGAATTTTAAATATGCAACAGGGTTGAAATTTAGGAAGACAATATTGGCACCCTTGAGACATCCTTCCATGTTTGCATTCGAGCAGCCAGACACTGACATGCCATACAAGACCTCTCAGCTTCCACAGTCTCACTCAGATGGAAACTCTAGAGTATAGAAAAAAACAGTACCAAAATTTCTCCTGACCTCCACTGTTCCAGAATGTCACCATTCATACTTAAGTGACAACAAAGAAATACCCGACAAACTTGTTCTACAACTACATGCAGAAATATTTTCTTCTCAGCTGAAGCTGAAGTAGTTAGAACAATAAAACTGTTCTCTATATACCTTTTTCCATAGTCCCTAAAGATTAACTATATAGGAAAGGAATATTTATGCAGAAGATTTTCTTTAAAGCCACTGTATATAATTCTACTTTCAGCAAGAGATATTCCATGTGATGTGACCAGTTTTATGAGCCTTTTTCTTTAAACAAAGTCAACCAAGAAACTCTCGAATTCAACTTCTACATACCCTCCTAAGTAGCTCTGTAGGCATGTGATGTACTGGGAAGGTGATGTACCTCTGATGTCTCCTCAGGCAAACAGAAGGCACAGCTTATCAGAGGACCTGGCACAGCAGGTTTAGCCAGCTAGGAGCAGCATGGTGAGAGGCTGGTGCCTAGACACCTCAGATCCTCCCTAGATACATCATATGGCAAAGTGTAATGGGTTCCCAAGGGTCAACAGACTATGGTCTCAGTCTGTAAAAGAGGAACACAGGTGCTTGCCCTGAAAAAGCTCAATTCCAGCTGCCCATCACATGGGGGCTTGCTAAAAGTGAGAAGGGATCATCAGTGTGTGATCTGAGACCAGCAAATAAGAAATTAAATATCACCATTGTCAAGTGCTTAATCACTGCTCACATTTTGTGTTTACCTTTACGTTGATCTTTAAGGAGCCACTTGAGCTGCACTAACTCAAGCCTCTGCGCTGGCTCATGGACTCATGGCATGCAGAGCAGCAGAACTTGGCAGGTGCTCTGGAAGGAGCTTGTCACCTTCTAAAGTGGGGGGGTATTTCTCAGTTATTATCTGAGATGCCTCATGGCCCAGCAGCAGGAACATCAAGACTAAACTTTGCAGCTTCAGGGCTGAACCACTGGGACTAACCTACCTTTATCTGAGGTAAGGGAGAAGCTAGCTCATAGAAATATGGGAAGACAGCTCATTTTATTTGTTCTAATTGCCCCTTCATCATAAAAAAAGTGGCTGCTTCTCTTGAGAGAATTCTCCCAGAGATTGAGGACTGTCCACATAGTCTTTCTGTGTAGGAACTCAGCTGTCTGGTAATGCTGTGTCTTACCTGTATTTTTCAGAGGTGCAGCAGATTGTTTTTCTTTTCTGCTGTATTCATGGTTCACATAGGATTTCTCATATCATTCCTGTTCTCTGGTCCCCCAAGAGAATGGAATGGCAACTTGAATCTGTATCATCTTCCTGGGCACAGCTTCATGATATAACCCTCTTTCTGTGGGCAAGGCAGAGGTGGGTTTTACCAGCCCTGCAGAGGTAACAAGTCCCAGATACATCCCCTGGAGTGCCCACAGAGCTGCCAGGGACTGCCTGGTCTGAGCCTGGCATTGTTACCTGATTGTTTTATCTGAATTACAGAGCACAGAAGAGCTGTCTTGGGGATTTTCTGGGGACGTGGAAAATGTATATGCTTTGGCTGACACTGTGAGCTCCTGCTTTTAGAAAGGTGTGATAGACTTGTTGTGGGAAAATAGATTCCTTGTGCTGCAATTTTGCAGTTCATTCAAATATGATTTTTTTGTTTGCGTCATATACAATTCTGACACCGATGCATGGTGTGGTTTTACACACCTTATTCCTGAGCCATTTATCCTTCTGTCCTATATAGTCAGGAGAAAAGAAATGCTCCCATATATTTTCACAATGATAAAGCTTTTAGCCCACTGTTTCCTTTTTACTTTCCTAACCTAATGTTTAAGTGCTTTTTTTTTTTTTTTAAATATATTAATTACCAAATCACTTTGGTAGATTTGATGTGACTTTGCTATTTTCACAAATACCCACCCCAACCATTTGTAATAAATATCTGCAGCCTAAAATTTAAGATAGCTGGCAGCTATGTCTGTATAAATAGCAACCTTTCCATGGTACTTCCCAGATTTTCTTAACCGCTTAAAGACTTTTGTTGCAATAGCTTATATTTTTGTCATCTTTCCCTCTGCAGATTCTCAGAGCTCTCCTGCACTTTGCCTCTGGGAAACAGAGGTGAATAAGAGTGTGATGGAAATCAACAGCTGATAAACCAAATGTCGTGAAAACATTGGCCCTTCTCCTGGTGCTTTATTCAAAAATGGAACCTTTGCTTATCTTGAGTTCTTATGTGAAAAACCTCATAGCCCCAGTGGGACAGTGTGTGGATACAGGCACTGCTGCTGCAGGGAGGGTGCTCGGATCTGCCAAATGGGACAGCACTGATGCCAGGGAGGTGATCTCCATCCACACCAGATATAGCTCTGGGGAACTCAGAGAAATTCAGCAAGACTCTCCCAAAGCAAGGAAGAGCACAAAAATCTGCCTGATTTTGTCCTTTGACAAGTTATCACTGAAAATAACTGACCCAGGGAAAGAAACTGACAAATACTCTTAACAAGGCAAAGCAATAAGTTTGCCAAATACCATGAGTGGTTCCAGGTCCAGAGGAGGTCTCAGCTCAAGCCCAGGAGAGCTGTTCTGCTGTGTTCAGAGCTCTGTGGGTCCCCAGCTGGCTGTAGGGTGGCGTGTGCTGGTGCTGCAGAGGTGACAGGGATGTCAGCAGCCCAGACATGACCCTGTGAGAGAGATGTCGGGAGCCCAGATGTGACCCTGTGAGATCAAGGTTGTCTCCACAGCTGCCTGTTCTGATAAAAGCTGCTCAACTGATTGACCACAGGCACACCTTGGTCTCAGCCTGCACTACTGAGGGGTTTATCAGTTTGCCTCTTCTGAATTACGTCTCTAAGGGAAATTCTGGATTCAGGTGCACAGGTGTCATAATGCCACTGGTGCATGTGGGACAGATGAGGGACACTAAGATCCCCATGGTGTGTGGGCAGTCTCCACTAGCCCTGGTGCACAGGGTCAGTGTCAGCTACCTTTGAGCTGTGCTGGTAATATCTGCAAAAAAAAAAAAAAAAGGTTAATTCTGGTACAGGCAGAAATGTACATCTAAACATGCATCTCATTTTACACTTTCAATGTTACACTCACTGCCAAATACAACAGCCTGTAGGTTGTCAAACAATCTGAAGTTAAATTCTGATTTCTTAAAATTTTTCTTACTAGAAAGAATACCAAAGAGTTAGGGTTAGGGTTACATCAATTTCAGTTTTGATGTAAAAAGCAGAATTAATCTCTTGCTAAAGATTCCAAAGCTTAAAAAATGCACTTAAAATTTTGTTTATTGCCATATTTAATCCTAAATTTCAAAGAAAGTGATGTCATGACTCACACCTGCTTGTATTGTCTAGTATTATTCCCAGAAAGACTAATCAACAGATTTGATGCAAAAGATTAATTACAGTCCTCTCAGGAGGCAGTTTGTTTACTAAACAATCAGCCATATGCAAATTCCTGACTCACCATGCCATGTTTAATGGCTTCTTGAGGGAGTGTAACTGTTTATGTTTTCACACAATTACTTCAGCTGAGAAGTTGCTTTTAGGAAAGAGCTGGAACTTTGAATCGGTTGAACTTCGTTGTGCAATGCACTGAAGGAAGAAGATTTCTGTGAAAACAAATGGAGCTGGCTTCCGCATTCACTTTTAGGATAAAAAGCCACGGCAAACCCTTTTTTACCCTGTTTCCAATGAGCACTTTGCTGTGCAGACACCGTATAAAAGCCAGTGAAAGGAATTGCAGCCGGGAAGCTGCACTCAATGTGCTCAGGGTGTGAACTGGCTGCTGCGAACCAAACGTGCAAAAAATGACACAAGTGAAGGATGGGGTTCTCAGCACAGTTTAGGGGTTTGCTTCCACACCCGGGTTAAGGGGGGTACTAAGTGATCACCAGTTGTTGAAGAACAGATGGATTTAGTTTGTGGGTGCTGGGAATGGGGATCCTGCAGACCACGGTGTGCAGACAAAGCCTGGGAAGTCCAGCCTCTCAGCAGAGCAGAGAGCCACCCATGGGAGAGTAGTGTCAAGTCATCAGACATTTTTAAACATTTTTTACCCCCAACTTTAGCTTTCTGTACAATTAATTTAAAATTCAATGTCATATGAAAAGACAGCTCATGGGATAAAAATGGCCAAGGACTAATTCCCTGTAAGAGTATGGGAATACATAGCAGAATAACAGCTCATTTAGAATTAACAGATTCAAAAATTGATGCATTATTCACTTGTTTTTATTTGTAATTTATGGTATTAAAAATCATTGTATGGTTCTGGTTTGGGTGATTGCCCAAATGTTTGATTTTACTTTTCAGCCCCCTGGAGAAAAGCAACGCTCTAGTGTTTTCCTGTGTGGAGATGTGGCACTGAGTGCTGATGAGATAATAGAATCACCCAGAATCTCCTGAGTGCGAAGAGACCCACAGGGATCATTAAGTCCAACTCCTGGCCCTGCACAGGATACCCCAGCTATTCTACCATATGATTAAGAGCGTTGTCCAAACGCTCCTGGAGCTCTGGCAGCCTCGGGGCCGTGCCCATTCCCTGGGGAGCCTGGGCAGTGCCCAGCACCCTCTGGGGGAAGAACCTTTCCCTGATCTCCAGCCTGAGCCTGACACAGCTCCAGCCGCTCCCTCAGCTCCTGTTCCTGGCCACGGAGCCCAGAGATCAGAGCTGCCCCTCTGCTGTCTCTTGGGATGAGCTGAAGCCTCCTGACCTCAGTCTGCTCCAGCTGAACAAACCAAGTGTCCTCAGCCTCTACTCCTATGGAGCCTCCAGATCCTCCACCATCTCTGTATCCTTCCTTTGGACACTCTTTGATAGCTTTATATCTTATATTGTGGTGCCCCAAGCTGCACACAGTAATACTTGTCCTAAATCCTGATGTTCATTTTGGAGAAATAATTTGGGTTAACTAGACTTAGTGTTACCCTGTCTAGTTTAGGAAACATGACTGGAATGTGTTTTTTAAAAGCCTCTGTGTCCTTGCACAGTAAGCCTTTACTTGAATATCTGCATGAATATTGAAGCTCTGAAAATCAGCCTGTGGTTTTTCAGTGCAGCATTCCTTTCATTGCTTTGCATGACTATATGTACTATTAAAAATGGGTAGTTTTGATGCTCTCCTCTAATTAACTTTTAATTGTTTCCTAATTATTAGTATTTCAAGTATATTTATTCTCCCAACATGACCCACCTTTTGGGGACATCTTGGTACTTAGTTAATAAATACTGACAATTCTGTTTACCTGTATATACAATGAACACTACATGTATTCATTAAATAATGATGTAATATTATATGTTCTTTACATGCATATAAAATATATACTCTGTGTATAACATTTATTATTTATAATTGTATTATATGTATAATATATATATTATATATAATATATATATTAAATATATATATTTTATATATATATAATATATATATACTTATATGTATAAATATATTATTTATATATTCCACATCTATTTGTGGAACCATCTACAGGAATCTTGTACAGTCAGAGGTGTTTTAACTGTAAAGGAAAGGTAAAAACAATCCTGCTGCATAATCTACTAACAACAGCCAAATAAGTCAGCCTTTATTCCCAGCCTTCTTTCTCTGTATGCCTGGAAACATATTTTACATAACGTTTAAAAAGCAGGACATTTATGACAAATGTCATTAATCTCAAACTGCTGAAAGTCCAATTTCAGTGGCAGAACATAACATTTACAGCATCACAAGTTTCCTATGCTATTAATTTCTTAACATTCTCTACCCCACCGACACAAGCAATACTGATATATGGAAACCATTCGGAAGTCTGTTAAATTTGGTGGTGGAAAAGGAATTCAGTGGGCCTGGAAAAAACTTTAAAAATACCTAATTTTTCAATAAATTAGGAAAATAGACACTGTATAACGGGTAAACCCATTTATTTCTTTTTTTGACTGAATGACTGAATTCAAAAGAATTTTTTAAACTTTTTTTTAATTAAAATTACTAAATTTTCTGTAATTTACTGTATGACATAATACCAACAGACAGGATGCATCTAGAGATAAAGCTCTAGAAACCCAGATTGAGAACCTTGACATGATGCATTTTAACTGATGCTAATGGCTTCCCACATCCATCCCCCATATTCAGGATGACTGGCATATTGTCAGAAGCAAAAGAACTGCAGATGAAAAAATAAAAGTAAACTTGTGAGATCCAATAGCAAAAATTCTGGCTGTCTTCAACTGTGGAAAATAAAATGAGTGCTACTAGTGGGAAAATGCAAGAACTGTCTTAAGAGATTCCACAAGTTTTTTTCAGCGGTCCTTTGGGAGGTGTTGAAATCACTACAAAATGCCCAGAAGAGCTGCTGGTCACACTGCGGGTAACAGCAGTGCCCTTTGCTCTCCGGGTCATCCCTGAGCTGCAGCAGCTCCCTGAGGACATGGTGGGTGTGACAGCCCTGCACAGCCCCGTTAGCACCATTTCCCTGACCCTGGGAACCCTCCCGTGTCCCAGTGCCGCTGTTGGGGGTCCCTCACCCCAGGGACCCTTCTGTGTCCCAGCACTGACACCAAGGTTGTGTGTTTAATCCCCGTATGGGCCATTTGCTTCGAAGTTGGACTCCATGATCCTTGTGGGTACCTTCCAACTCAGAATATTTTGTGAGTCTAGACTCTGTGATGCTGCAAGCAAACTAATGGGCTGGGCACTGCAGGGAACCACTTCACCCTCTGTTCTTAGTCTGTACTTTGGATCTCTGTGTGGTTGCTACTCCAGAGGATTCTCACACAGTTACAGCCTTTGCAGTTGGTACTTTGTCTTCCTGTTTTCATAAAGTATAGATAAGGCTGTACACTTTTCAAAAAGCTAAATATGACTTATTTGAACAGTTAGACTAGCACTTTACACAGCAGCTTTACTGCCGTCTCAGCAAGTGTCATTTTAGCATAATTCTTTTCAAGTAATACAGGATGGTTGCAGATATATATCATGTAACCACAGAAAAACATTAATAAAGAGGTTTTTTCCAGCCTTTTGAGGGATTTCTTTTCCAGGCAGTGAAGGCTCACTAGAGCTAAGCTAATAAATGTCAGCTTTAATGTGGAAAATATTTTTATCAGTTACTTTGATACCAGGAAATGTAGGATGATTTTTCTTTTTTACCCTGAAGAAAAATTAATTAGCAAACCAGTTAGTCGGAGGTATGGAGCTCTTGTACCAGTATCGGTGTTTTGGATAGCAATTTATGAACCTGGATATGTATAGGTGTCTTTTAGAGCCTTTGTTTGATATATTTCTCATTGTTCTCCCACATCCAGGAGACACTTGCCTGCAGGAGCTGCCCAGCCTGGTGGGCTCTTCTGGAACCCCCCCATCACCTTAACAGGTCTTGAAGGAGGTGGGTCCCTCTCTGTGCTGCCAAGCTGTCCTCTTCCATGAGGGAAATAGATGAATTCTAACCACATCATCATCCCATCTACACTGGTACAAACAAAGAAGTAGCTGCCAATTGACTGAAACCCAGTGCTTTGCTGAGGTATATTCATGTGTGTGTACAGATGCCAGGAAAACCCAGGCCTGGATAGCATGGAATGGGTGATGCAGCATAATCCAGGTGTCAGGGAACAGCATTACTGAGGGAAAGTGTCAGTAAGTTTTGGGTACTGTCAAGCACAAATGACTGCAGTTTGCTATTATCATCAGCTTTATTTGCCTCTTTCAGCATTTCATATCAATCTTAGTGCAAAGTGACAGACAGCTGGGGGATCTGATGACATTACATGAAAATTATGCAAGCCAGAGAGAAAGTAAATGTTTTCCATCGATCTTTCTGTCAATGGCCTTGGGAAAGATCAATTGCAGATAAATAACATTCAGCTCCACCAGACATCACCACTTCTATCTGAGGAACATGAATTCCACGAGATAATGAAGTTTGGAATAACCTTATTCTGGGGTATTGAGGTGGGGGGGTTATTCACAATATTAAGACCTGGCCCATTGCCTCCACTATCTACCATGCTCTATCCCACCTGCTGAGGAATTGCTACTGGCCATCTTGCTTATTGAAATATCGAACCTTATTACCAAAGTTTGGATGGCCTGTGTATCTTAACTGCACAGCAAGCATGTTTATGTGAGTTGTGAAAATTGTCAGTGTGTGGACAGCAAAAAAGTTGTATCCTAATTTATATGAATTAATGCCATGTATGAAATTCAATAAACTAGATGACTGTTTCACCCGTGGCAAGAGTTAATTACACAATTAAAACAAGTCATTACTGTGGTAACCAGAGATTTCTCCAGATATAAGTCACAAATTGAACTGCAGAATTTGTGATTTCAGTAACAGTAGAAGAAGAATCAGCTATTGGAAAGAGCAAAAAAATTCTCAGTAAAACCGTAATTTTTCCAGTCTGTTAAACTGGTTGTAAAAACCATAATTTTTCCAGTCTGATAAACCAGTTTGTATAAAGAAAGAACTGACCATTTTGGGGATGAAGTGGTGGTTGGGGTATCGCAGTCCTACCACTCAGTATGTGGATGCTCTCACCTTTAAGGGTGAAATGTTATGTATACTCTGCTGCTTTGTGCAGCATAACAGAATCTCAGCTCCTTCCTCTGAACCCCTGGGAGTCAGTGGGAATTAAATTGTGCATGTGGAAGTGGGTGTCTTGGGATGACTTTATGATGTGTATCCCCTATCACCACTCTATGCCCAGAAGATGAATCCTGTGCCTTTAAGACTGGGTGCAAGAGGAAAAAAAGACTGAGCGAACTTTCAAAACAATTTCTCAAGGACACACGCAGCTCTCTCTGGGCTCGGCGGCAGAGTGTGGAGGGCAGCGACCTTGCTCTTCAGACAGCTCTCAGCTCCCTTTCTCCAGAGAGAGAGAGTTTTCCTGAGACCTTTTTTCGGATTTCTTCCTCCTTCTTCTTTTTTGGGACTGTTCTACAACATCGGACCACACCAGGGGAGATCTCCTTTTCCAAGGCCTCCTGGAAGGGGCCCATCGACCCATCTCTGAGGAGGGAGGAGGCCACACCGAAAGAGGACTCTGAATATTTCAAGGTTTCTCTCCACAGTGAGAGATTTTTTTGTTTTGTTTTGTTATTTAGTTTTGTTATCCTTTCTGTGTGTTTGTTTAATAAATAGTGTTTCTTTCTTTCACTTTCCTTCGAGGAATTTTTTTTTCCTTTCCTGAACCTGGGTTTGGGGGAGGGGTGGTGGTAACCTGCCTTCCCTCAGAGGATATTTCTCCTCTAATTTGGCCGACCCGGCACAGAGGGTGAGTATGCTCCTGTGCCTATTAATAATTCCTACTTTTAGTCCTGCCAGCAATACTCTGTGATGCACAGCAGTTAGCACTGTCACTGCAGCGTCTGACCTGGCACCCCTGGGCCTGCTCAGCTCACGGGTCCTGGAGCATTTGGTACCCTGGCACTGCCAACACGGGTGAGCTGAGAACAGCCCTGTGCTGCTCCCAGCTCCTGGTGACCATCCCGGTGCTGCGACTGTGCCACCTCCCACGGCTGGGGGCTGGCAGAGCTCAGCACCTGCAGCCCCATGAGCCGTGTCTGGAGCTGAGCCCTGGCACAGGTCACAGCTGGTGACTGCCCTGGATGCTGAGGTGGTGTGGCATTCCTGACCCCTGCACTGCTGCAGGTTGTAATGCCTCACTCAGAAAACAGTGCTCTGGGTAGGGATAGAATTAATCAAGCAGCTCCTTGGCTAAATTTGGAGTTGCTCCAGCGTTGAAAAGTAAAAAAAGCCATGAAAAGCAAAGTCAGAATCCCTCTCAATACATAGGACAAATTGGATTTTGAATCTTCCCTTCCATTTCACATTTGGTCACTAAACTACTCTTCATCTTGAATTGGACAGGGAAACTGAGGCCACAGCAGAAAGTCTGGCGAGTGATATATCTAAATTCCTAAAAGGGAATTTAATCCTTTATTTGCATACGAAAAACATATACGTGCACACTTATTTGCATGAGAAAATTGATAAGGAGAGGCAAGACAAGTAAATTGCACAAAAATTATTTAGGTTAATCAAGACCAGAGGTGCCTGTGATGATCTTCAAAGGGTATGAAAAGATGGTGCTGTAAATGGAGAACAAGACTACAGGCAAAATTCAGTTTTGACATACGCAAAGTAATTTGCACAGAGGAATTAATTGGAAAAATTTATACTCCTGGCTAGGCTCTAAATTTACTGTAATAACCCAGAAAAAAAGATCTTTGTATCACGGGAAAGCTCAAAGACGTAACATGTAGATACTTTCTAAGGAGCAAGAGTCATTAGAATGCAGAGGGAAGAGGATAAAATAACACTGGAAGTGTTGGGAAGCTGTCAAAGAAATCACTGTTACACACTCACCCAAAATAACCTGTTCAGGCCAGTGTGTCTCAAAAAGGATGTAGGTGGAATAGTTGGATTCCGAGATCAGTTCTGGAAATGACTAAGTGTTTTGAGAGAATTTATGGGGTCTGCAGGGCTGAAATGGCCTGAACTTATTTAGATGAATTATTAAGTAGGAGACCTGATCAACATAAGAAGTAATGATCAGTGTTATGAAATCAAATTGTAGGTGTCTGCACATCCTTTGTCATGGAGCAGAAAACAGGAGGTCTGTCATTGCACAAAGGTGGGAGCAAGTTCAGGAAAACAAACACAGTGAGGTAATTTTCCACACTATTCACTGGCGAGACTCATTGCTGGGAGTTGTCAATAAGGCCAAAACCTGCATCAGTTACAAATCAGGCATTCATGGGGATAACAGGAACCTCCAGACCTATTCCAGTGAAGACTAAAACCCAAGCAAAATCTGTTGCAGCAGATAAAGGTCTTTATGACTCAAGGCTTGAGCTGGGATCTAGTTGGTGTCCTAGACACCTACAGCATTGGCAGTTTCTGAAGGGCACCAGCTGTAGCCCCTTTCTGAGGGAGAGGAGTGTGGGTGCAGCGAGCCTGGAGAGCCTGGGGTCCTCTGGGAGTCCCAGGGGGCACAGAACAGGGCAGAGACCAGGACAGCAATTGAAGAGCTGGGCTGAAATGGTGCCTCCTGCGACCCTTGGTGTGGGCACCGGGATGTGAGGGACACTGCAAGCTACACACCTGCGGGCAAAATGTTCTGTTTGTGCTGCAGGGGTGTCTGCCTGCCTGGGCAGCAAGTGCTCCTGTGGGGGCTGCAGGAGGAGCAGACCCCAACGAAACTTCCCACTGCTATACCCCGAGGCAGAAAGAACCACCACAGAAAAGACAAAACGTCAGAGGTCTCCTAGTGACCAGCTTCTCACATGGGAAAGGTTTTGTTTCAATGGCTGGGGGACTGCAGATAATTTCAGAGGGGTTAGAAGGTTTGGCCTCTAGCCTGAATTTCTCTACTACCAGTAGCATAAATTTGCTTTCTTCACTGTAGAAAAGAAGGAAAAAAAAATCAAAATTTGCCAAATGGAAAAGACCAAAGTCATTAAGGAGGAAAATTTTGGATTTTTTTAAGCTTTAGTTCATAACAAATAATGAAAATTTGAAAGCATGCTGTTGGGAGGAAAGGGTTAAAACCAGAAGATTTGGCAAGGAGGGAATAATTTCACTTAAAGTGTCATTTCAGCTGGGAATGCTAAGAATGTCGGTGTGGGAAGACTATTTATTATGCCCAGTGTTGTTCATCCTCTGCCTGTTTTGAGAAGTAAAATTCCTGTGTAGAGAAACCACTCTCATAGACATGCTTGTCTGCTGCTGGGAGAGAGACCATAAAAGCACAATGTGATAAACTGTGAAGCCCTTTAATACATGGGGGCAGACAACAGTTTCCCCCATTGCCTGCTGGGATGAGCTGAGCCTGACAGAGCCTGTGTCCCCGTGTGTCTCTGCCCCCTGGGATGAGCTGAGCGTAAGGGAACCTGTGTCCTGTGTGTCTCTGCCACCCAGCGTTGTTAGTGAGGTAATAAAATAAATCTACTCTGCATTTCGGCTGTGGTTTGGTGGTTGCCGTGGTTACCTGTATGTGTCGACTCACACACACGCTGAGAATTCCGCTTTAAGTATAAACTCTGACAACATCTTAGTTTGACTTTTGAGTAAACTAGAGAAGTCTCAAAAAACTACTCTGAAGATAATTTCTTCATCTCCTTTAACACAATTTATCATATATTAGTTTTAAAAATAATTAATTACAGCACACTATGAAATGATTGGCACCATGTGTGGTACTTGCCGTCACCACAACCCCTGTAGAAGGGATCCACCAACTGGTTGGTTGGAGTATCAGTTTCCTCAAACTTTAGCAGGGAAGGGAAATACAGGAAATGTCAGAAATAAGATCTATTTTCTGAAGTGTTTCCCTATGCAAAACCACTCCCACTGGTATTTAAATGTAAAAAGATCTGTTGTGCTTTGTTTGGGGAGGCATAAAAGGATGGTGTCATAAGGAACACTTGCTCTGGCCTTTGCTAGACTCAGCACAACCAAAACGAAAATCATCCACTTTGTCTTGTCTTCTGTGGTTAATATTGTGCTTCAGAGTAGCAAAGTTTGTCCTTTTTTTCTTCCTATCCTTAAATGTCCTTTAAGGCCTGTGCATTAGCCCATTGACTAAATTCCAGCTTCCTCAGTCCTCAGGACAGCTGACCAAAGAGGCTTCTGTGGGGAAGGATACCAAGGGAACTCTCATCCCCATCTTGTATCATTCTGAGAATGTTCCTATGTGAGATTTTTCATTTTTCTGGTTGGAAGAGCCTTTTTGCCTCCAGTCCCAGTGGAGGACAGTGGTCACTGTGCCTCTCCTTGCACTCCCTGCTCTCCATCAGCACTGGGGAGGAGAAGGCAGGAGTAGGTGGGCTGAGAATGGCTCCCAGTTTGTGTTTGGGACTAAAGGAGGTCCAAGCAGAGTGGTCACACAGCAAGGGTGAGACACTGCGTCCCTGAGCTAGTAGCATACAGGGACTTAAAGATAAAAGAGGGAAATGGACCAGAAAGTGCCATTTTAGTTTGGAAGTGGTTGCTAGAAAATATGGGAGAAGCAAACTGAAGGGAATAAAGCCAGTAGGTCAGTGCTGTGGTAGGGAAGGAATTAAGGCTGGTGTTTCAAACAACACAATCAGTGGTCTTAGAGGCAGGAGAAAGGAAATGCTTGAAGTATCTGAACTGAGGCTGACAGCCTTGAAAAACTCCCAAGGAATTAAGAATAAACTCACAGACTCATGTGAAGAGACAGCTTGTAATATTATTGCCTTTAACTTCCCCATAGGCTTGTGTAGAAGAGATACTGAAATGCTGACGGACAGATCAAAGCATTTTAAAATATCCTCTTCTTTTCTGCAAAATTACACAGGCCATTTCTGTTTATATGTAAATTAAGTGTTTTGCATTGTGGTAATGCCTAAACCTCCTGCCTGTTTTATAAAAGAACAAGTAAATACAGACGTGAGATTTCAGAAGGGCAAACCCAAAAATGCCCTCTGTCAGCTGCCTTTCCCTCGGCTTTAGTCCAGTCTCTGGCTCATCTATGCTGGGATCTTGCAGCAGGGTGCAAGTCAGAGCTGGGCAGCTCTGCTCTGCACACGGGCACTACTTACTGCGCTATCCCAAAGCCAAGAGGGGACTTAGCCTCTGATGCTGGAATCCCCCGTTTCTTCTCAAAGATGTGCAATGTCAAATACTCGGTGGGCACCAGGCTCTGACATCGCATGGAAATCACTGCAGTGTGTGCTCCAGACCACATAACATACATCTGCTGAGACACATGTGCCATTAATGATGCATAATGAATGCACCTTCTAAAGGATGTGCAAGATTTATTCCTTCATTTATTTGGACACCTAAAAAGCACAACATTTATGCTTTGAGTGGTGGGACAGAGGGCGAAGCTGGTCTGGATTTTTTTTCTTCTCTCCTGCTTTTACAGCATTACTGTTTTCTTTACAATGCGATTATATGAGCAAGCAATTGGATTACTGTAAGCATCCAGCTCACATTTTCTCTTTTGAAAAGAGCTGTGAAAATCTTTATACCTGTGCCAGGAAAGAAATAGAGATGCCATAAAGTAAGTGTCTAGCCTGCTATCTCTGCAATCTGATTATCCATGTAAGTGCACTTATGTTCAAAAGCACTTTATTTCCCGTTTCTTTATCTAGCTGTTTCTCAGAAAGGTCTTTCTATTTCATGTGTTTGAAATATCTACTGGTGAGGGATGTCCTTCACGGCAAGTAATTAGCTTTGTGAAATGCTCTGCCTCCCTTTTCTCAGAGCTCTGTCCCTGGGGTTCCCCTCTACAGATGTCACATGTCCATGGAGGAGCCCTCACATCATCCCTCTCCATGCCAGGGATGTGGGTGCTTCTGAAAGCAGCAGTCACATCATGAGCCACTGCTTTAAGTGTCTGTGGTGAGGGCAGAGAGTGTGGGTGTGTTCATACATGGTTATGTGTGTCTGGGTGTAGATTTTCCCCCAAAAGACAGCAAAACAACAACTCTGGTAAATTTTTTGGAAATAAACTGTTTTGAAGGACGCTACTTGAATAAGAGAGACAAAATCCTACCAAATCCCTAGCCACAACCCCAATATTCTTTGAGAAAATAATACTTCACTGTGTTTGGGTTTTTTTCACTACTGTTTTTTATTGTACAATCAGTTCTTCTCCAACTCTAAGTGGCTTCTTTATTCAAGAGAGAGCAGTGGACAGCAGCAGCCAGGAAGGACACTTGTGACTGAGAGGGTAAGCAAGCGTGCTCTGTGCCAAGGCTTCAAAGGACTGCGGTGGGGCTGCCCCAAGCCAGCCAGAGCAAATACAAAGAGGAGACTGGAAAAGCAGGGTAATGATGATAATGGAGTTGCACAAAACCGTCCAGATCTTGAGTGGTAATATTGCTGAAGATGACAGGAGGTAAAGCTATTGGCACAGTCAATGAAATAAAAGGTGTGCAGATGAACAAAAATATGTCTAAAAAAAAATGCGGCTTCCAAAAGCTTGCTGAAAAATGTTTAGCTTGCTGAATCAGAGCAGAGGAGCATATCATCACAAATGAACATAGTTTCAACTTTTTTAAACCATGATTCTCTGGCAAAGTGAAATGAGATATTAAATACAATGATAAATTCTGTAGTTAACCAAAGGGAAGTATTAACCAAAGCTGAGCAGAAATAGTGAGAAATGGAAGAAAATGTGTTTACTAACAGGCAAAATACCAGAAGGAAGTGAAATATATCACTTTTGCTCAGAGAGTTAAATAAACCTACATCCAATACTCCGAATAAATCTGGAGCCACTGATGGAAAATGTGCACTCAGCTAGAATGTGGAACCAAGTACTGCAAACAGTGGGAAGATCACAGGAAAAGTGGACCTGATGTCTTGTGAGTACAGCATTGGTACCACACAGGGAAGCAAAGAGGAAGCCTAAGCATGCTGTCAGCAAAACAGCAGAAATGTGTGACTACTGCAAGAGATATTGGCTTTAACTGGTAAGTATTATTGGTTTGCCTTATTTAATGTTTTAACTGATAAATAATGTGATTTCTTTTCCATTTATTTATCCAAGCCTAGTTAAACAGGATTAAGTGAGCAGTACAGATAATGAGGGTTACTGCTCTGAGGTTATTGTGCTAACTATGCAACTGATACTTTATAGCTCTGGGGTTAGATTCATTAACTGCATCCCCTTGAGCAAAGCCAAAGTACATTTTCTGCATGTGAATTCACTCGAAATGAATTCAAAGTGGTACCTCAAATTCTTTGTCTTTCATATACAGAAGGGGAATAAAATGGATTTAAGTATTTTCCTTAAATGTTTGATAAGATTCTGTTTTATCAGTCTCATGAATGAATTCCTTTCCATTTTAGATGTGCATATTTTCTACTCTGTCTCTGTATCATCTTATTGGCCCCAGCAGGAATGAAACCAGAAACCAGAAGATCTCTTCTCATACTAAGCTGAACTGGAAACCAATAATGTTAATCACTTGCTTGATTGCCACTTTCTGCAGTGTTGCTCTGGAGAGCTGCTCTTCTTGCCCCATGCTGAGCTGTGCGGGACTGGGGGCAAGGGTGGGGGGGAAGGAGGTGTGGGGGAGAGACGACAGGGTGTTCAAGATGCCCTGTGATATATGAACATGTCAAATGGGCTCCTGAGTGAATCCTGTAGATAAATACAGCCAGCCAAATTCTGCTAACAGTATCTTTTGTCTGACTAAGTTTGCTCAATACGAGTAACTAAAACTGAGCTAAAGTCTTAGGCTGAAGTTATCTTAAGTCTTATCTTAGCCTGCACTTGTCTTGAGCTCTTGCTTAGTTATGTAAAAGGCAGCCCTGAGACCAGTGCAAAATGGGAGAAAAGGAACCCACAACATAAAGTCAGCTACTGACCCACTGTGAGACAAGGGAAGGATCCAGTAAGGTGCTAGAAGACCCCAGACCGAAAATCACCTTTGGACAAAGAGGTGTGTGCAGGGTGTGTGAGGAGTGGGTGAAAATCAGGTGCATGGACTGCCAGGTTATAAGGGGCCAGAGATTCCTTTGTTTGGGGACTTTCCCTGGAGACACCCAGCTCCAACTGCTTCTACCATTGTACCAGTCAAATAAATTGGACTTAAAGCTCAAAATCCTGCTGCAGAATACCCAGGGCAGAGAAATTTCTGTACCAGTGATCTCACCTGCATCCCCACAAAGACCAGCTGAAGGCCCATCTCTCCAGGGACCCTTTGGGGCTTCCTCATAGCAGCACACTCAGACAGGGTGTTCAGAGGGCTCCCAAAACAGCCCTACGGGTGCATGTAATTGTCTGGGTCAGCAGTAGGGAGCTAGGCATTAATATCTGCCTTAAACACACCCTGTCCCCAGGTCCCAGATAAAGTAGTCAGGTGTTTAGGCAATGTCTTTAAACATTCTGCTACCCGAGCTAGCGGAAAGTATTCCTATCTACCAATTACTTTAAACAGGCATTTCAGAGAGTGTCTATAGCTTTAGGGATGCCTACTTTCATTTGTGAGGGAAATCATGGTGTTTTTCTCCAGGATGCACTTTGGCTTGTCAGTAAACATCACAGTGTCACCGGCCTGCTCTTGTCCCAAGTTGTGAACAACACCGTGCAGCTCATGACATGTGATGTTCATGCAGATCATTGGGTACAGTCTGAGAAACTTTAAATGCAGTTCAAAAGAGACTAGAAGAGATTATTCTAATGAAAATTTCTAGTATTTTTACTCTGGACACAGCAGCCCCTGCATCTGGCACAGGCTGACCAGTGGCCCTGGCCACCACAGGCCCCGAGCCAGCGGCTGCTGCTGTCAGAGTGGATTTAACTCCACTGGCAGAGCAGATTCCTTGGATTCAACTAAAAGCACTTTAGTAATAAACCAGGAAAACTGACAGGGCTGTTTTTGAAAGCAGGTCTCCTCTTCAGGTACTGCTTGACCTCACTAACCAGAATCTCAGCAAAGCTGTTTCCTTCCTGTGCCAGGGAAGGTTTTCCCACAGATGTTGAGGTAGACTAAACAGCAACTAATTTGAAGGCTGAAATGGAAATATATTTATGGTTCATGAAGTACAAAAGTCCACGGAGATTCCAGACAAGACTGGATTTATTTTTACTGCTAAGAGCTATTTAGGCTTCGGGTTGTTTGTTACCAACTTGCAATTCTGAATACTTTGATTAGTGCTTGAAGTCGTATTACTTGGTTTGCAATACTAATGCCTGCAGGAACAACGACTGTGCTTTGGAAAACTAATGTTTATAGAGCTTTTAAAATATACAGTCTGCCTCAGAGAAGATTAAAGTGTTGCTCCTTTCCTTATCCAGGAATTGACAAAAATGTAACAGAATATATTTCAGCAGAAGGAGTAGCAGAAGAAGCAAATATTATAAATTTCAGAGCCAAATATTATGATTTCTTGTTCTCAGGTACCCATGAATTTTCCAGACAGGTGTGTGGGCCAGGCTTTCCCATGACACTATCAGTTCGAATGAGTCATTTCTGGCTGTTTTAAAGGACTACTATAAATATTTTTTCACCTGTACTCCTTGTATACAGGTGGTGAAGGTGGCTGTGGAAGCTACACATACAGAACACCGCTGTGGGACGAGAAAATATTTTGGATTGGTTTGTTGATGAAAAGAACTGTAAACAGAGGCTGAAACCATTAAGAAATGTGTTTTGGTGGAGCACACAGAAGGGATGTGGAGATGTGTGAGACATGGAGGCAGGGACAACCCACCCGTGTGAGGGGTGGGATACACCAGTTTGTGCTTACCCTCACAGAAGGGGAAGTCACACACCTGAGCTGCTACATGCTCTGAGAGGCAGCTTGTTTTCCTTTTACACAAAAGACATTAAAGCAAAGACTCACCTCTAATTTTCTTCCTATCTCTGCATGGCTGGTACATAAAGGGGAGGGAGGGGGCGGGGAGAGATTGAGGGAGCGACTGCACTGCTAGCAAAGAGTCGGTAATTTCAAACTCCTGAGTCTATGGTATCTGGGTGCCTGGTGTTTATTTTCCAAGTACCAGGCCTTGGAGGGCATAATTGACTTCCCCTCCTGTTCCGAACCATGCAGGGAGAGGCTAAGGGAGGATGTTCCAGAAGAAGCGGAAGAAGTGAGAAGCATTTACTGAGTCCAGGCAAGTCAGCCCTTTGCTGCACAGGTGAGGACATAATCCTGCTAATCCTATGGATGGTGCTAGGGAAGGAAGCTGTAGAGCACACTCGGCCGAACACCTTGACTTCCACTTGCAAAATGCTAATAGGGTGCACTGGGCTTTTCTTCAATCACAGCTTATTCAAGTGAGATGTTAAATCATAATTAGAAGTAGGATGCACTTGTCCTGTGCAAATATGATAATTGGTTTATAAATGTATAATGCTGTTAATTAGCGTGTGATCTCTTGCAACACAGGAATGGGTGTTGCTGTCTCCTGAGCCCTTGAGGACAGGATACTGAATCACAATTTAGTGCTCCCATAGTACTTGGAGAGGAAAGAGCATCACTCACATAGTTCAGGCTGTTTGGAAACTTTGAACAAAGTAAGGAAGAAAAGAGGAGTCTTTGCAAGGCCATATCTTTCTTGCTGAACAACTAATAATTGTCTAGTATGAAGACAGAAATATTTTTCTGTTCAACAGAGGGAAAAAAAATCTTTTTACTCTTTGCATTAGTCTCTGTCACATCCAGTGATCTATGGTCACATGAGTATGGCTGAAGAACATTCCTGTTTGTATCCTAGCATGAAAGCTGCTGTATAAACCCAGCAGTTAAAAAAAGAAAAATGCAAGAAAAATGTAGTAACACACATATATATGACCATGTTTAATATCAGCTCTAGTTGCAGGAATATAGAAAGTTACATTGGAAGCATAAATAAATGGGTTCCAAGAACAAATGGCTCCATCCAGAAGACTTGTAACACTCAGTGTGGTGTCATTCGTTATTCATGTAGCTGTTCACTTTGTTTCTCCTCAAGGTTTGTTTGAACAGTTGTTTTCACTTGAAAGATATGCTCAGAAGGAGCTGCAAGCAGTTGGAAACTTAGCTTTTGTTCCACATCCATATCGTGCTGGAGATATAGGGGCTTTCACTCTGCTTGGCTCTATGACATCACTTTGAAGTGGGTGTCATCCACTGTTTCCTGGTCTGAACAGATCAAAAAAAGGTGGCTTATCTCTCTCAGTGACTGAAATTCTGCTTCACCTTTAACAATTTTTGATGCTACCAAATATATTGATGGAAAGAATAAAGAACACAGCTTGATTTCAAAGGAAAGAGAGCTTTATACAAACCCAGAGCACATCCCCTCTCGATATGTTTTGTGTTACAGCAAAGCATCTTTAGCTCAGAGATGTGTTTGCATGGCAGAGCTGCCATCAGCTCCTCTGCCAGCCCTGCAGGCTTTGGCTTTCCAGCATCATAGAAGGATTATTCCTATAACCCGTTCACACCCAAGACAGTTAAAATGCATATTGTTCTCATGAGTTCACAAACCATGGCAAATCAACCCAAGCCCCCACTAGAAAAATGGAAGATGGGGATATTGTAGGAGAAAAGAAGCAATGAACTGCCTATCTAGGAAACAAGGAGGCTGAAGGCAATGGTGGTAATTCCCAGAGGGTACTGAGTACCCCTCCTCAAGGTCTCTGTGGCACAATAAGGACAACAGCCATGGGGACATGGGAGTGGTGGTGTGTGGAGGTTATGGAACAGTGGTCAGTGTCTGAGCAGGGGACTTTGTTTTTGAAACCCCCCGTGGAATTTGCAGGATCACAGAATCCCAGGATGGGCTAGGCTGAAAGGGACTACAGTTGCTCATCTGGTCCAACCTCCCTGCTCAACCAGGATTATCCTAGAGCACATGACACAGGAGTGTGTCCAGACTATTCTGGAATATCGCCAGTGAGGGAGACTCTACACCCTCTCTGGGCAACCTGTTCCAGTGCTTGGTCACTGCACAGGAAAGAAGTTCTCCCTTAAGTTCAGGTGGAACTTCCTGGGCATCAGTTTCTGCCCATTACCTCTTGTCTTATTGCTGGGCACCATGGACAAGAGCCTGGCTCCAAAAGAAACCAGAACACCTGGGACTTTTCTGTAGTGACAGGAGGATGTGCACAGCCTCTGGCTGTTTCTCTGCCCATGGTTTAAGGTCAGAAAAGAGATGATACAAAGCACTTTTCCCACAATTTGTTTCAAATTTACTGCATTATCTCAGCACTCATTGTAAAAAATTAGTTGTTGTGGTGCTCTTAATCTGCACTCTGATGGCTGGTATTTGTCAGCTTTACGGTTTAATTTCATTTGTTGCCTCCATTTGTATAAAGAGAACAAATGTCTGAGAATGGATACTAAAACATCCAGCTGAAACAAGTACTTGATTTAGGGAAAGGTTTCCTATTGCAGGACAACTGGATTTCTGAGAAGACATAAAAACATGGCTCCTGGAGAGCATCATATAAAATGAAACTAAAAGCAAGAGAAGTTGCTGAAACAATCCCTGACAGGCAATGGTTGAGTTACTACTCCAAGAATTTACTGTGCCGAGGACAGTGCAAAGTATATTTCTCAGTGTCCAAGGACACGGGAAGAAACCAGACAAAAATAGACCGAGTGGGTTTTGTGGTTTTTTTGTTTGTTATATTGGTTACAATGCATTTCTGCATCCTCAACCAATCTGCCACATATGACGTCCCAACTGGGTAAACACAGTTGCTTTTTAAAGAGAAAATTGCAGGGAAACATTTGCAAAGATCTGCCTCTGGTTCTATTGGCAGGGAAATCAGAAAGAGGGAAAAAAATAGAAAGCTAAGCAGAAGCCTGATTCCCCAAGCATTGATTTAATAACATCCTTCTGGTGCTATTCATAGCCCGACTAGGTAAATTTATCTCACTGACCAGTGTGCTCAGCATCCCTCCTCACAACAGCTTTAGTGCCTTCAGGACTTTCAGAAAAATCTTTTTTTATCAGGGAGACAGGTCATAATGATTACACATAAAAGTGTGTAGTTTTAAGGTAGACTCAGACTTGTATTTTATTGCTCTGGAAATTATTTCCCTGAAAAATTCCTAAACTCAAAGCTGAGATCTAGTGGTAAACTCAGGGTTTTGCTGCTTGGACAAATCCAGAAGGGGCTACAGCACACATCCATACAGAAAACTACAGCCCATCATGCACCTGTACCCCATTCCACTGTGGCAGTGGCTGGGTGGGCTGAGCTGGGTTCCCCACAGGGGTGAGACCACAAGAGATCCAGCCTTTGGGGCCACCTGAGAGCTCACTCCATCTGAGGTGGGAGCCTTGGTCTGGCTGGCACCACCTGCCCATGGGCAGAGTGCCAAGAGGACACAAGTGAGCGGCTTCACCTCCTCCACATCCCACCTCTCATCTTCCCTCAGCCACACCAGCACCTGCTCAGCCACTTCTTTCGGTGTTTGCAGAAAAATCCAGGGATGAGGGGAAGCCTCTCTCTGATGCACTAATGCAGGGGACCCTCTTGTTAATGACTAACAGAAGGAGGGTCTAGCCTTGATGACTCCAGACAAAGAGTGCTCTGGAGAAATTATTGGCAAGATTTCAGCTGTCAGTATGGCTTCCTTCTGGAAAAAATTATCTATGGATCTGCAGGACTGAGAGAGAGGGATTTTTCATTGCTTTAGTTCATTCCCTTATGATTCCTTGTATATGTACGCATACACGTGCAGTGGCCATGTTTTTTAGACCTGCAGTCATAGAATAAAAAATATCAAATTGTGGTAGATCCAGTGAAAAATTTAAAAACCCATAAAGGCCATTTCAATACCTAACATTCCCAGTGTGTTCCTTATTATGATTTTTTATGATTGTCTGGTTAGAATAAGGAAGCCTATTTTCCTTTAGGAACCTGCAGAGATGGCAGCAATGAGGTAAATTGTGGTGTTACAAAATGTTTGAAATATATCTATTTTTAACAACTTTGAACTACTAAGTGAAAAATAATATAAAAATTATTGAGTAGAAACCTTCAACCTTTTAATTTTTTCCCTCTTTTGTGTCAGTCTTGATATCTCAGCAGCAGTTTTTATCTCTGAAAGCCAAAGAATCCTGGAACTCATCTCTGTCTTTGGTTGACTACAAACTCTTTGCAAATCCGTCTGGGTCTCTGTTTTATTCATTTGCCCTAAAAGCATGTTCTTCTGTGCTTTCATTGAGATATACTCTGTTTTTTTCCTCGTTTTACATCGTTGCCCTTATTGATCCTTTTCTGTGTAACAACTGCAATAACATCTCAAACAATGCAATTTTATTCTGTGTGTTTTCTTTTATCTTAACTTCACCAAGTAAGTTCTCAGCTCTTTATCGATGCTCTTAAACTCGGCTGTCAGGCTTCAATCAAGTAATTTGCTTTCTGCAGCTTTGCAATGTAAGAATCTCTCTTCCATTAAAGACAAAGAGTTTAGGGAAATCTTGGTTCAAAGAAATAAAACAGAGACAAATCTGTGGGAAGTTCAGAGAGTTCTAAGCCTCGGAGATAAACTTCTGACCAACCTTTACTACATGGCTGATACTTTGTTCTTCTTAGCAAGCCATTCCTTTATAAAGAGGGAAAATATCATGGCAGGTCAGAAGAGCATAGAATTAATTTTAAAATATGCTGTGATGTCTGATGTAGACAGCCCAGCTCTGCTGCTGTTGTGATCCTGTTCAAAGGGTGTAAGGGCTGGATGGAAGCCAAAGCCTCCTGTACCATCAGCATGAATGATGATGGTGCTGGCGCTGGGAAATCCATACGAGGAACTAAATCGAAGGGTTTGGTTTCTTTAAATAGTTAACACAGCGTTGTGAGTACTGTCCCAATGTGTGTGTGAGGGGGGTGCGCGTGTCTATGTGTGTTTGTAGTTTTCTCAGCAACAGCCGCGTGGGGATGATGTGCAATGACCATGATCTGACATTTGGGTTTTTAAACCATCATTCTTTGAGTGTTGCTTTTTTAATGGCTTTTCACTAATTCCTAAGAATGCCTTTTTGTGGACCCCAGCCCCTGACTTAGCTGTTTCTTTAAGCCAGGTTTTCCCCTGATGGGGGAGTGATTCTAAAGAAACTTCCAGCACTCTCTGCTTTAAGATAGTTTATTAAGTCTTATCAGAGAAGTAAGGTCACTAGTGTGGCCCAGACACAGCACACAATAGAGAAATGCAGCAGAATGCATGAGAGAATATTGAGAATGCTTGTAGAATTCTTGCAGAATGCTTGCTTATCAAGATAACACGGCCTTCTTAAAGGTAAATCATCCAATTAAAACTTGAAATGAAAGATATTTTCACATTTCTACCAATGTTAGACAAATGCTTTTGTCATGTATACAGGGACTGCGGAATTTTTCATCCAATAATTTTTAGACAATAATTTCATCCAATAATTTTCTACTACTGCAGAATATGGCATACTAGAAGAAGAAGAAGAAAGTCTAGAAACAACAGCAATCCTCCATTTTAGAGTTTTTGCTTTTTATCTATTTACTACATTAATAAACGCAACACCTTTAGATTTTTCACCCTGTGATAACCTTACATAATACTCTATTATTTAGTTCTCACTGAAGTAGATTCTAGTTCTTCCCAAAGAGTTGGCAGTTTTCTCCATGGATAAATGTCAAAGACAGTGTTATCCAGGGGGGTAGAACCCTTCTAAACAGGCAGGGAATATTCTCTGCATTCAGGATTCCGACACCTTTTCAAATTCTGTAAGCTAAAGGAACTCCAAAGGCAAGTGTGGAGTGTTGGCAGAAAACCATGTGCTTGTTTAAAGGGCAATGGGGCCAGTGACCTGGATTTAGCTGGTTGCATTGCTTCTTAAATGAGACAAATTGGTGAAACCCACTTTTGTTACATAGTAGTCTGACCATGAGTGACACGAGCATCTGCTGAATTCTTGCATTTTTATCCCAAGGCTCAGCCATTCTGCAGCACCAAGGTCTCCACCATGCAGGCAGTAATTGGCTGTGACTTAATTTAGATCCTAAATAACTCTATGCACATGCCAGTGTGGCTTTCCAGACAGTCTCAGTGAAAGGTAGTCCTCTCCTGATGGTGACATGATCCCCTTCCCTTCCTTGTGTGTAGGGTTATAAGGATTTCTGCCTGCCCAAGCTGACTGAAGACCAGGGGATGCTTTGCAGCACTTGGCCATTACAGCACCCAACCCATGTCTGAGCTTGTGGGGCCCCAGAGGTGATGGGCCCCTTTCCCTCTTTGTCATTATCCAGTCCATCCCAGCTGAAGGGCTGGGGCTGTGGCAGGGAGGAGATGGGTGCTCTGGCATGGTGGCCCCATGGGAGCCCCAGACCTCAGGGACTGTGGGGCTGGCAAGGGTGTGTGTCCAGCTCCAGGCCCTGCACTGCCTGCCCACTGTGCCCCCTGTCTCTCCCTTCCTGCTCAGCTCTCCCACCACTGCTCCTGCAGCCCAAACACGCCCTGGCTACGCTGCCTTGGCCTAGCTCTCAGTGGTTGAAGGAACTCTCATTTAAAAATAACTTGTGTGGGTTTTTGACTCAAGCTCACCCTGCATGCGGGTTTGCATTTGCCACAAACTTTTAACAATAATTTTACTTCAAGTTTTCATTCCCTCATTTTGACCAGATGTTCTGTGCCAGGACACTGAAGTGGAAACTGGTCTGGGCATGTGCCTATCCAGCAGGAAGCATCATTTATGGATGGAGCCTCAACAAAACTTCTGTCAGTTGCTGGGTTAGAGCGAAACAAGGGAAGCAAGAAGTGAATATGGACTGAGAGCTGTCTTGAGCAGGAATCACAGCATCCACAAAATGTGCCAGATATTTAATAATGCATGACAGACTGGACAGAAGTGATAATATCCAGATAGAGAAAAACCCTAGCTGCTAAGAGAGAAAATACAGTAACAGCACATATTTTTCTAGGTGTAGCTAACTTGTTCCTCTCTGACAGTTTCCACCTTCTCCCTCTTTATAACTTGAGCTCAATGGTGTTTTCAGGTCTTGATCTTGCATCTTTGAAAACAAGGCACCTCCATACAAGCAAGATTCTGCATGACACGGGAGTTTTTTGAGGTTCCAGAATCAATGAGAATAGGCAGTGCTTTTTCTCAGGGAAGAAAATAAAAAGTATTATAAATATGAAGTATTTTTAGGGACTTAATTTTGTTCCTCCAAGTTTCAATTGAGCAGCTTATCTTCAGTTGTCCTTGGGCTGCACATTTTCTAATTTCAAGATAACTTTGATGTTGGGGTTGGAAACAGCTTCACCTGATTTTGTGTCACAGGTTCCAAGAGAAGTGGCCAGAAGCAAGTAAGTATGGGTCTCCCCTCAGAACAGAGCATATCTTCTTCAACGTTGGCTTGGGACCCAAAGTTTCTCTTTACTTCTATTTAAAAATAATAATAATAAAAAAATCACCTTTTGACCCTAACTGACCTATTTAAGAGGCTATCTACTATGAGGATAGGTAAAATAAAATGCTATGTCTTCATTAATGTAGGCTTTTAAAAATTCTTTGGAAATTGGGTCACAATTTGTATTGAAGTCTACAAATTTCTTTACAACTTTAAGTATAAAACACTTCAAAAATATCAGTGGTGTTAATATTTTTTCATTTTTACTGATTTTTATAACAATTTAAAAGACATTTTCCTAATGAGCTGTAACGGGTTAGATTTGGTGAGTTGTGATTCAGTTCACTTACTTGTTTTTGTGAGATAGGAATTAGAAGAAATGACAAAGCAGGCTCAAAAACTTCTAAGAGTATAAAGATAGTTTATTGCTACTAAGTAGGATTAAAAGAAAAGGAACACTAAGAAAGTAAAAAGAAAATAAAAACCACATTCCTTTCTTTGCCAGCACCACTCCTCCCCCAGCCCGTATCGCTTCGGGGCATACACAGACCTCCTCACAGGTTTTCCGGGAGAGAGCAAGGAGGATAACAAAGATGGAATTTCTGGTCAATATTAGAGTTCTTAAAAAGTCTTTCCAAACTCCAGGGAAAAAGAAAGAGGTCTCCTCTCTGCTTCTGCGCGGTTTCTGAACTGCCACAGCAATAGTCTGTCTGGTCGGAGACAGTCCATTGCACTGAACATCCAAACATGGGGTGTTCTCAATTCCCCACCATGTCCTTTAAATGGATAAAAGATCAGTTTATAGTATTACAGTTCTTTATCACATTTTTTGCAAAAGGATTGGTTTAAGCTTCACCCCTCTCACGGCTCCGCCTCCTCTTTCCGCCGCCATCTTCCGTTCCATCCTGCCTGACTTACTTTTTATTCCTTCCTCCAACTTTAACGCCATGGTGAACAGCTTCTGTTGAAGCAAAAGCTCTTCTCCTTCGATGCTGCCAGTTGCTTAATAGTTTCTTCAGTCTGAGAAAACTGAAAATCAGTTTCTTCCAGGCCCNCAGGGCCGGGCCCGGAGCTGTGCCCCTCCCCCCACCCTTCCCCAATCACAGCTGGACTCAAAGAGGCCGCTCCTGCCCTCCCGCAGGTTTAAATATGAAAAATTGGAGAAGTGCCATTGGATTAAGAAACTGTCAATTAATTTCAGCTCCAACCCATGACATGAGCTTACAATTGTCTTTAATATGTATCACATAATGAGCATTTTGCTGTTACTTATTGAACATCCTTCTGTCACTAATCAGTCCTCCATCAGCTACTCCAAGTAGAACTTTAACGTGAAGAACGAGGTATATAAAGCTTTTAAAAC
>VZRO01006422.1:73027-156998 GCA_013397915.1 Daphoenositta chrysoptera
GGAGGGGGCAACCCTGATTTGCCTGTCTGCAAACCATAGTGAGGCATCTCAGGGCTGGGGAGGAGGGGAAGGATGGGCAAGACCAGAGGCTCTGTGCTGAACCCAGGTGCAGATGGGGCTGCTGGGACAAGGTGGCTGTGCCATGCAGAGGGTTGGGTTTAAGGGACAATGACAATGTGGGAGAAGGATGCATCATCCCAGAAGCAGGTATGGACATAAAGAGAGTATAAAGAGAGGTGGGTTGGCCTAAAGATATTTTCTTTCAACTGTTTTACCCTGATGTTCCTTCACTGAGACACATTGCTGGAACTGAGTTTTCATGCTTGTGTCTCTTGACTCCTTGGTCAAACACTTCTAGCATGCCAAAGAGGGGAAGTGGCTTTAATATGCTTTGCAGTAGCTGAGGTGAAGCTGATGTTTTATATTGCAAACAAAAATAGCTGAAAAGGAAATTCAGAGAGCCAATTATCCTCCTGTCCTTTCAGGCAACCCTTGCTAGGGATGGCTAATGTTAGAATGGGAGGATGCTAGCATGGCATCTTGTCACATGCCATCCTATCCTTACCTGCGAACATATATATTATATATATATTATATTTTGGGCAGGGTTTTTTTCACTGGAGCAGTTTGGAGTCTGCTTTGATTACCTGGCTAGAAAATCTGCCAACCCCTAGAGGCCAGAGTTTGGCTTTCAGATATTCCGGCTCCTCTGTCTTAACAGACATCCCTGAGCATGTGTTCTTCATAGGTATGTGTGCCATCCTAGCCTGGGCATGGTTGCAGCATGTAAGCATCATGAACGGTAAGTTAAAGAAGTCTTAGAGTCACTTTGCTGTCTTGGTAGACACGATCTTAAATGTTTTATATGTCTGTTCAAACCAAGAGAATAGTCATAAGAACAAATGCATAATACTGGATGGAGACAAATAAAAACTGCACATCCAGGCAATGTTCTCAGTGCAAATCACATCCTGGGCCTGTACAGCTCTAACTGTACCATCAGTGCTGTCCTGTCCTGTCTCAGAGTGGGCACTGAGCCCTTTGCTAAGCACCAGGCTCTTCCTGAGACCTGCTGTGGGTGAGGGGCAGACAGTGGGACAGTCATAGCCCCTGGCTTAGCAGGGGACATTATCCACTGTGTAGATCCTAGAGTGTTTGGATATGTGTGGGAACAGTGCTGGAGGACACTTGGGAATTCCTGCTGTGTTTCACAGGCTGAGCCAATGTTTCCTGTCACTGGGATTCTGCCAGTGGCTGGAGTGGCACTGGGGCCTCTGCTCCTCGGTGGTGCCAGCCTCTACACTGCTGAACACTTCTCCATGCCAGGTTAAAAGAGAAAAGGAATGAGAAAGAGCATGAAATACATGAGTAGATTGAGACACAAATCCCCAGAAATGGGCATTCCATCATGAACACTGCTCAGCATCAGCACCATGGACACTGGTGCTCAGCCATCTCTGTGAACCTGCAAACTGAGAGAAACATTTCACTACTGAACAAACGTCTAGGTCAGCAGCAGCTCAACCGAAGAACCACTTCAACGCCAGCCAGAATTTCCATGTGAGGAGCCAGGCACACACTGTGCCACAGAGAGAGGCACCAGTATGCTGTCATGGGTGAGTGTGTCACTGCTCCTTCCTGGCTGCACAGATGAGATACAATGCCTCTACCACTGCTTTTGCACTTCATCTACTGCTGGGCAGATCCATAACATTCCTGGTAGTTTGGACAGTGATTTTAACCAAGCTATTTGAAGCTCTCCATTATCCTTCATGGGAGATGGCTGAGGGTGAGTTGAGTGACATGAATCCCTTCATAGACTGTAACAGCAAAGGCCACTGCAGCCAGAGCACCTCCCTGTCACTTATAGGCCTTCACAGCAAAGTGCAGGAGAGGCAGCAAACCAAGGAGGGATATTTCCCACAATCACCTTACACCGGGACTCATCCAGGGGCTGGGTGTGAGAAACTCAAGAGTGTCTGCGTGTTCCTCTGAGCTCTATCCAGTTCATTGATATTTCCTTCCAAAGTGCATGGTGTGCTGGAGGAGGAGAGGCCACTGGCAGTGGCTAATGAAGCTTCAAGAGCAAAGTAAATCAGGACACAGCTGCCTTACAGAACCACAGAATTGTTTCGATTGGAAAAGCCCTCTAAGATCATTGAGTCTAACCATTCCCCAGCACTGCCAAGGTCACCACTAATCCATTTCTCCAAGTGCCACATCCACATGACTTTAAAATCCCTCCAGAGTCAGAGACTCCACCTGGGCAGCTGTGTCAGGATTGGGCAATCTTTCTTCCTTTAAGAAATCTTCCCCAATATCCAACCTGAACTTCTTCTGGCACAACTTGAGTTTGTTTCCTCTTGGATCATCCCTGTTTATAGTGACAAGAATTTGTACTCCAGACTTGCACTGTGGCTGTTTGCCAGAGCTGAGGTGGAACACTGAGAGAGTGCCTGTAAGGAGAGACTAAAAGAGCTTTCCTGGGGAAAACTGGAATACCTGAGAGAATGGAGGGCTTGCATGAAGGAAGTCTGCTTGGAGATCAGTTGAACATCTCCAGCCAGAGATACAGAAACAGACAGAACGTCCCTCCTGTGGGTGGCGAGGGCACTGCTGGCCAACAAAAGGTGCCAGGGAATGGGAGAGAGTCTGCACACACTCATCCATGTGGTTATTTAAACAAAAAGCAGCAAAGTGAACAAAGGGTGATTATCTTCCGGGCAGTTGGTTTAGGGCCCTGTATAAGCTACAGGTTTTGCATAGCAGAAGTGCAATGAGGGTTTTCTTGTTTGTTTGTTGGTTTTTGTTGTTTTGTTTGTGTTTCCTTAAATATGTGAACATCACTTTGCACAAATTGCATAGCAGCACTCCAGGGCAGGTACACTGGACAAGGTGCTGGTTTACATAGTATAGAAAAAAACCAGCAGATAAAAAAGGAACTCCTTGTAGTGAAAACTGTCACTGTAAGAACAAGGATTTTTCTTCACAGAATTCTAACAAGGCGGAACTGGTTTTTGTGAAGCAATCTGGCTTGTCTCTATCAGCAAAGGTGGCTCTTTTCCGACAGACTGGGTTCCAATAATTCATCTTACCAAACACTTTTTGGCAGGCAAGAAAGCAATTTCCAAGTCTGTAACAGGAATTTCTTTAACATCGCTGATTCTCAGAACAGATCTTTAGAACATTTATAGGACAGGTGTAGAAGATAAGTGGCATTTTTGAATGACTAGGTCAGCTTTATTGTGGGCATTTCAAATATCAGCAAGAGAGTGTAACTGGTGTGAAACTTGGCAAGAGAAGATTGGGGATGGCTCCTACAGGTCCAAATAATCTGATGGAGTAAAATGTTGGACCTTCCCCATGTTCCTGACCACTTGTTGCCCATTGCATTTTCCATCCCAGCCTCAGGTGAGTGCTCTCCCTGGCACTACCAACTAGCCTTAGCTGTGGCTGCCACCACATCAACTGGCACAAGTCCTGTTTTGTGCTTGGTATTTGAGTTTTTTACCATCAGGATGGTCAGTCGCTGGCACACGTTGCCCAGAGAGGTTGTGGGATCTCCATCTTTGGAGATAATTCATCAGCTGACTGAACACAGCCCTGAGCAAACTGTTCTGGGTGACCGTCCCATAGCAATGGGGCTGGACCAGTGACCTCCAGAGATCTGTTCCAACCTCCACCATTCTGTGTTTTGATGCTTCATGGACGAGAGGGAAGCAGACCTTGGTGGTGTTAACAAATACAGCTCTCACAAACCAGTATGGGGAAAAGGCCAGTGGGGCCAGTTCAGACCCAAGTGGAGGCTGCACTAGGGATGACCCAGCTGGCTGGGATAAAGGGATAACTGTGGGAGCACTGGACTGAGCTGGGGGTAAATGCTGCCCAGTTCATTCAGCTATGTGTGCAAATTGCAATGTTCACACCTGCACATTCCTGGTTGCACATGGGATTGGCTACTTTTGAGCACAGAAAACACCACGGCTCAATAAAATTAAAACCACAGCTGCCATAGACATGGACATTTACTTAAAGAAAAGGAAGGCGCTACAGCTGTGGGGGCAGCAGAACAGAAAGTAAAGACTGAAATAAAAGCAAAAGGCACAATGAAATTGCTAATGACATTCATGAGTGGCAAAGGGCCCTGACTGTTAACAGTGATGAATATTAACCTCTGGCAGTGACTCTGAGGGAAATGATAGATTTGCACCTTAGAAGGCTGCAAAACAAGATCAGAAAGCAGCACTTCAGTGGACAAGCTACTGGAATCATGCACATATCAGAAATTAATTTCTCTGGCTTAAATTACTCAGTTGTAGCGGGTTTGATTCAGTAACCAGGCGGAAGCACCAACTAGTGTAGTGGTTTAGTTCACTTACTAGTTTTTGTGAGATATGAATTAGGAGAAACATACAAAGCAGGCTCAGAAACTTTAAAGAGTGCAAAGATAGTTTATTATTACTAGAATTAAAAGAAAAGAAAGAAACACTAAGAAAATAAGGAAAAAAACCATTCCCCTCTTTTTCCAGCACTTCCTCCCGCACCCAGCTTGCACAAAGGATAACAAAGATGAAATTTTTGTTCAGTATTACAGTATTTAACAAGTCTTTCCAAACTCAGGGAAAAAGGAGGTCTTCTCTTTGCTCTACTGTGGTTTCCAAACTGCTACCTGCAACAGTCCTGCCCGTCCGGGAACAGTCTATTGCAATGAAAACATACTAATCTCTCCCATGCAAATCTTACAGTCTTTTCATACTGCAGTCATGGGCCAAACATGGGGTGTTCTCATTTTAAGGATAAGCGAATTCCAGCTTGAAATTCACAACCCTCCTCTTCACAAAAATCTCTAAAAAAAGTCTTTTGTACTGGGGTGACTGTTTTAAACTAAACACACAGCTCCAGTGACCTGGCGTGAGTCACTTTTCTTTCTGCACAGGCTGCTTACAGAATTCTCAATCCCCCCATATCCTTTAAATGGATTAAAGAGAAAAGAACAGTTTATGATATTACAGTTTTACCACAGTCATGTAAAGAGTCGATTTAAGTCTCGCACCGTACACACAAGTCCGCCTTCTTCTTTCCGCCACCATCTTTTGCTCCGTCCAGCACAAACCCCCTCCTTTTCCCTCCGACCTCAATGCCATGTTAAACAGCTTACTCTCGTTGGGTTGCATGTTGAAGAAAAAATCCTTTTCCTTTGATGCTGTCAGCTATCTGATGTTTTCCTCAGACTGAGAAAGCTGGAACCTCAGCTCCTGCCGGGCCTGGGTGGGGCCCCATGGAGTGGGGGAAGGGAAAGCCTCTCCCGGGTCTTGGAAAACCACTCCGGTGGTCTCGGCAGTGCAGCCCACAGGTGTCCTTCAGCTGCCCAGGCCCCTGAGGGAGGTCTCCCGCAGCATTCCAGGGACTGGCGCCAGGGGTGGGAGGCTTGGCTCGGCCCGGCTACCGAAGGCCGTCCGGGAGCCATTCCCCCCTCCTCCTCCTGCAGCAAGATGGAATGCAAGAGCCTGTTCCCGTGCCTCCAGCAGGTTTAAATACGCAAAATCGAAAAGCGCCATTGAATCGAGAAACTGTCAATCAACTTCAGCTCCAACCCATGACATCAGTGTATCACATAAAATGATTTAATGGTCCTCTTTGGTCTTAAAATCCTTGTTCTTAGCAAAATGCGAGAATGAACAGAGATTTCTCCCTGGGATCTTGCATTATGCATGTCCTCTCTGATGGTGGAACTCTGCAGACAACATACGGATGATGGTTCATCAAGTGAGACTGTTTTTTATAGGCAATAATGCAAATAAATTGCATTATCAAGGTGCAGACTACACATTTCACACTCTTGAAACCCTTGGCCGGATTTGAGAATCATAGTTTATTTTGCTGAGGTACAGAATTGTTTGTTTGCATTTCTTTACCATTTCTGATTTTCTTTCCTTCCCTGTGCAGGCATGGAAGAAAAGGTTGCTACTGTATACTCAGAGAAAAGGCAAACCCAGGTAAATCTACATAGGTGTCCAGCTGAGACTTGCAGGTAAGTCTGACACCTGTGTGCAAACTTCTCCATTCCAGAGCTGGTGCCAGTTTTGCTCATTGTTAATCCTCTGGACAGAATTCTTGTGATCCCATGGATTATTAATTTCAGTATGTAACATCCATCACAACACATCTGAAATGGAGATGAATGGGTTCCAGCATTTACCAGCACTTTTATCTTATAATCATTTTTCTTCACCAGTTTTCCCCATTCTGTCTAGCACACACTAGACACATTTGAATAGTATGCCTGTAACTGCAGTAGGTTTTCAAAACGCTCTTCCTTGTGTAAGAAAATACCAAAACTGTCATCAGAAGTCTTATGTTAATACACTGAGCTGTCATAAACATGAAAGTGCTGATGGAAGAGAAATTCATAAATATTCTCTTGTCAGTCTTCTAGTGCGTGTGAGTAACTGTGAAAAATTGTTCTTTCAATGTATTTCTCAGAAAGAAATTTTGTCACGGAGAGGGAATGATTAAAGAACTGGTGAATTTGAGATCTGAAACCCCTGTGCACTCTTTTGCCAAAAAATCATACTGTTACTACTTATTCCTGTGAGCAGACAGACCCCTGCCTGCTGACTCAACTAGAGTACTCTTGTCACAGTAAAGCAGAAAAATGTGAAAACTAATACAGGCAGGACTGGCTGACTAAGGAAAGTTTTACTTTCAAACTACATAGACAGACATATATATGGAACTGAAGGAATTTGGATCAAAAGGTTATTTATTTAAGTAAAAAATCTAGCTGCACATTTCTTCTGTAGGAGAGTTCACATAGGAGACATTGCTGTGGATTTTAGTTTCTTCTAGCTGAAATTTATCTTTCTCATTCAGCTTTCTTACTATTATTTCCCAATTCTCTACATCCAATGACTTAATTTATATTTTGTTGCCTAGTGCTACTTTTAGCCTTACAGAAAGCCTACACGGCCCATCACTGGGTGACACGGTGCTTCTCCACAGGAACTCTGAATTCAAGAAAAGCCCAGGGAGTGATGAAGTGCTGTGTAAAACACTCCTTTCTGATACCAGAGTTTATGTTTTAGGAATGTGAGATAGGAGAACTGGTCTCATTTCACAGAGTTTGTTTTAGAAATACCATCTCCCCATATTCCCATGCAGAAGCAAAGCCGGGAGGAATGTGCTGGTGGGGGAGAGGTGAAGGTCTGCTCCTGCTGCTGCTCCCACATGTTGCAAGTGCCAGGTCAGCAGCTACTGAGACACGTAATTGTGCTTGGTTATTTCAGTGGGGAGACAAAAACCAATGTTTTAAAAGAAAGAGGAATAGCAAATACATCTAAAATCATCTCTGCCTATCAACTGCTGAATATATTACGTGTAAAAGCATTGCTGGCTCTTGGTCATGGGCCTGGTCTGTCAGGTAAGAGACCAAGAACACAAAATTCATTGCTGAAGAAGGGAGTTTGCAAGGAGGGAACTGCAGCTGGGATGGGTCTGGCCCTTTTGCTTGTCAGCAAAAATTTGCAGGAAAGTATCTCTTACCCTACTGTCAGCAGAAAATTGAAATGTCTTCTTTTTCTTGGAAGGGCATTTATTTCATATCATTCAGTGTCAAGTGGTGATAAACATCCTCCGAAAGAGGAAGAGATGCCTTGCTTTGGGCTTTTACTGGGAGGTGGCTTTTTACATCTGAACAGCTCTTGAGCAGAGGCCAAATCGGTATCAGTGAGTTTCTATTGGCAAAGCTTTGGGACTGATTAAAAAGGAAATTTTTGAGCACTTGCTGGAATTTGAGGTCACTACACAAACAGTTTTTTTGTGTAATAGGAATAGGACTACATTTCCTGATCCATTTATTTCCTGAACACTAAATTTATTATTACTGAAGAGTTCAGTCACCACAGGTACATTGCTTCATTTTCTAAGTTGTCAATGCTCTCATGCCACACACTTACATACTGCGTATTTTGTAGTGTCATGCAAAAGCCTCCCTTCACTTGAGGTGGTCGGGTGCTAAGGTAACAACTCGGTGATGGATGATAAAGGACTTCCACATAGAAACACAAGTGTGTGAGTACAGCCAGCACTGTCAGCTCTGCCTGTAGCACAGCTCTGTCAAAGATCCTGTGAGAGAAGAAAACCTCTGAAAATATATGAATTTCATAAAAAATGTATGAAATATCATCAGTGAATCCGAGGCTTGCAGGATTCAGTTAAAATGACTAAGAAAGACTTTTTCCAGTTTGGTTTTTTTTCCTGAGGACAGAAGTCAGAGTCAGTTGGAGTTATGATAAATACAAGTATTAATCACAGATGTTTGTATGCCCAGGGCAGATGAATAAAAATGCATTTGCTGAATGCTGCAAGCAGGAATAACAGATGAGTAAATTACTTTTAAAATTTGCATTCAGCTTTAAAAAAGAAGTATTTATATTAGTACTGTCTGTGTTGGCTGCAGCCTGTCTGGCATGAAGCAATGTGTCTCTGTAGTGCTGGAGATGAGGGTCCCCTTGGCTTGGAGCTGCTGGGAAGCCCCTGAGCCTGCAACAGTCCTTTGCCCCTCCCCATCCCCCCCCATGTCAAGGCACAAGACCTGTCTTCCCACCCACATCTGTTGTGGTGTGGTTTCTAATTTTACTGTTAATTGCTGTTTCTTCCTCAAATGGTTTGTCCCCTGTTTCCCTCATAAATGGTAGCTCGTCCTGGGACTTGGTACCCCGCCCCATTCCCTGTCACTCAGTGTGCTAGGTCTCCTCCTCTGAGCTTTGTACTACCCCTTACTCTGGAAAGTTCTCTACTACTCCGCGTCCCATTGGATATTTTACATTACTCCACTCCCTTCTCTTTCCCCATTAAGCCCCTGTTATGCCAATCCTACCCTGGACCCTCCCAAGTTGTAATCNATCTGGGGACACTCACTTTGCCACATGCAGCGAAGGGTCTGAGTCTGGGCTGACCCCAAGCTGCACACACATCCTTCCCAAACCATGAAGTTCCTGAGGAGGGGACTGTGGGGACCTGTGTGGGTACATGGCTTTGGTGAGCATGGCTGTGGACCTTGGGCTGTGTCCCCCAAGGGGACCAGCATTTCCCTGTGGTGCCGTAGCTGTAGCCCAAGCTACACTGCCAAGCTACCATCAGCCATGCACAGGGCTCTGTTTTACACTGGGATACTACAGTTGTTGCTGGGGAAATCCCAAGGCTTGCAAACTCCAAGATCTGCTTAGTTTCACTGGATTCACAATAAGAGCTCCCATGAAGGACACTGCCACATCAAGCAGAAATGTCAGAAGAAAGCCGGGAATGAACATCCTCAAAAATCAGATTTGTCAAACACTGAACTCTTGCTCAGTCTAATTTAACCCCTGGCAACATAGAGGCAAGTCTCAGAAATATCCATCCAGAGACATAGCTCGAGTTTCTGGAATATATTGATGTGAAGAAAAACCAAAAGGAGCTGTAAGAAGTACTGGGAATAAGTTTACTTCAGCTGACTGAATTTCCAAATAACAGAGAAAAGAATAATAACAACAATTTGTTGTTATTGCTAAGCCGTTGTTCAGTAAAGACTTCATTTGTCTTGTCTCGAGCTTCTCTGGCAACATCTGCATATCCCTGGGGTGCTGAGAACTGACATCAGCAGATCACAAAGACAGAGTCAGACAAGGGCAAGTGCCATGACCTGAAGGGACATTGACCTAGCGGTGAACAGGAGGTGCTCACAGAACAGGCAGGTGCTCACAGAGCAGGTGGGTGCTGATCGTGTGACAGGTAGTCACTGCTCAGCCCAGCACTTAACATAGGGCAGCCAGCCATGTTCCCTGGTCCTTCTGTTCCTGTCTGGAATGTTCAGCTGGAAAATGTGATCATCCATGACTTAGCTGGTAGATGGAAATTATCATGAAAATCTAACTTTGTTATTTTTATAATTTCTTTAACTTCCATGCAACCTGAAGCATGAGGTTAGTATTAATTTCATATCAAAATTATATTCCCATTTTATATGCTAAATGTAAATGACAAAGAGGAAAATACACAGACAAGCTTTTCTCTCAGGCAAATACCTTTGAAAAAGTAAAATCAACTAAACTCTATCCCAGAACATTTCTACCAGGTATAACTGCTGCATCATGCAAAACAAACACCTCTGTGTGTCCCACAGCACAAACAGAGCACTGGCCTGGCAGCACAGCGCCCTTTCTGCCGATGTCCCAGTTGTCCCACTGGCAATGGGTGCAGCACACTACAAGAGGACCAGATGCCTTGGCACATGTCTTTGGAAGCACACAAGGTCCTGATTGCTCATTATTGCTTTGGTTTCCAAATATTGTTTGCTTGAATCTCACGATGTGTTGATAATTTGTCGATTACATCTTCACCTCAATGAAAATAGAGGGCAAATTAGAAATGTGAGTTGAGCATTCATTTCAAAAAAATCACACTAGAAACAGGAGCTCAGCATTCAGAAAAGAACTGGGAAGAACTGGCAGATTCAAGGCAATGACTCTTACAATGACTGACTGTGACATCATGCATTGTATTTATGGGTGTGACATAATGACACGGTGTAATACACCTAACTTTTAAATTTTTTTTGTAGTTGTGCCACCCTTCTGTGCATTTCAGTACCTGCAAAGTTAATGTTGTGTTCTCTTGCAAGGATGAAGTTGAGCCCCATGAGGGAAGGTGGCAGAGTCTGCACAGGCTCTTTGCAATGGGGGCTCTCATCTCAGCCCACGGGCTGCCTGTGACCCCTCTGCTGCACCAGGGAAAAATGCAAATGGCACTCAAAGGTGCACTCACACCCACTTTCTATTTTTTCTGTCTTAAAGCGGCCTGAAACCATTGCTGACATCTGCCTTCTGTGCCTGTAGGTGTGTAATGTGAGAAATATTCAGCTGCCAAACACTAGTAAACATGAATAAACAGCTTTGACTGCTATCATGCTCCACTCCAAGGCAAAATGCACCAGAACACACATGTTCTGTATTCAGTGAGTGACAAATACTTCAAAATCAATTTTAAAGACAGCTAAAGGAGGGAAAACTTGTTTCTTTCTGGGCACTCTAATTAACAGAATTGATTGTTTGTTATCTGGGTTCAAAAGCAGAGGAACAGCCAGTAGACAGTAAGCAGCTCTTATAATACTTTCAGTTAATATTTTAGAAATGTTTTCCTATAGACAAAAGAAAAACATGTTAGTGTTATTAGTTCATAATCTCCTCAATTTGGCTTGTCCTGCTAGTGGCTACAGTTGGTCAACATTTGTAATAATGATTTAAAAGAACAAATAAATGCTTTTCCCATCCCTCCAAACACTTTCAATCTTTAATAAGGTCTCTGTTAGCCACTGACCTGGTTTCATACAGTGCTTCTCACCTCCAGTGTCAAACAGGAGCAGCTCAGAAGGGCACTAACAGCCCAGAAAGCTGTTGGGCCATGCAGGGATACACCCAGCTCCACAAAGGGGGAATGCTGGTGGGGGCTCTTCTCCAGCATTAGGAAGAAGTGACTTTCAGGCTTACATTTTCTTACTTGGGCTTTATGTAGGAGAAAATTCGGGTGAAATTTGATGACGAATCTCACCTGGTGGAAATTATGGACACAGTGGTAGAGCATGGTGGCAATTGTAAACTATTTTGTTTTTTTCTGGGATGAATCAAGAGGGGATCTGGCTGCTGTGGTGCAAAGTGAGGGAAGGTACTTCAGCTCACTTCCGGAACAGTGAGGAAAGCAGCTGCTGGCTGACAGGGACAGTGGTCTGGACCAAGTCCTGAGCTTTTCCCAAACACTTCAGCACCAGCCCTGTGGGTCCTGCTACACAGACAGGTCGTGTGCTGTGCTCCATCCCGTCTCACCCACAACAAAACAGCTGCTCCACAGATCCCTGCACGACTCAACCTTGCACCTTCCCTAACACTGTGGGACTAGTGCTGCACTAGAAGGGTGTTAATCATAAGACCTGCTGGTTTCCTCAGCCCCTTGAGAGACTTGAGAGTCCCTTGAGAGCTGGCAAGGGGGTGCCAGGTCCAGAGCTGCCCCTGTGACCACTGGCTGCCAAGTCTTGTCTCTGTTCTGTATCTGAGAGGCCAGAGCAGCTTGCTTTGATGAGCTGTTTTATACTGAGGAAGCTTTGGCATCAGTTGATGTAAATGATTAAATGCTCATCACTGATTATTTTTAATTATTTAGTGAGAGATTTCATCTGAGCTAATGACACTGCTCCTATGTCTAGAAGTCACAGATGCTCTGGTTCATAAGAGAGTGAATATTAATAAATGTTCTGGCACATGCAAAAAAAAAACAAACTGAAGTATTGGTAAAGCTGAAGAATGACTTGAGAGACATTGAAAGTAATTATTAATGATAATCACTGATGAATGAAATCAGTGCCTTGAGTCATAAGAAAACACATCCAGGTTGATGTGGGATGGACCATGGGAGACCAGAGCCCAGGCTCTCTCTTTGTTCTGGAGAGTAGCACAGAGCTTAAGTATGTAAAGTCCTTAATCTACCAAATAAAGGTACGACCTGCTGTGAAACCTTCCACATTTGAGCAGGATTTCATGCCACCACATAAGCATCCTGCAAGGCATGTGGTCCTCGGAAAAGTGCTGAAATGGAAAAGGGCATTAGTAAATCAGCCAGAAGAGACTGTCGTTGGCCAGGTAAGATATTCATAGTGCACCAACTGCACCACAGCTCTCAGCTCACCAGACACCTTCCCAGAGTGCAAAGCAGGGACTGTCCTGCCATGATGAACAGCTTAGGAGGCTCATTACCTGTGACAGGTAGGTCCCACTCCAAGCACATCCAGGGCAGAAGTGAATGGAGGAGGAAGGATGCTGCCCAGGGTTCATCTTTGCAGCCCAGAGAAGAGAAGTGCCAGGTTGAGTTCAGCAGAGGTGATTTCTAAGACAAGCAGAACGTTTTCTTGTTACGACTGTTTAAAAATAATAATCTGACATTTTATATATTTATATCAATGGTCAAATTTGTTGGGACAATGATCCTGCAAGCAGCTTGTCACACATCCTTCCATGCGATTATTTTGTAGAGAGTGGCCACCAGTGGAGGCTGTGGGATGGAGACCCTGCCTGCCCTCAGGACATTTTGGCCCACTGTCTGACCTGGCCACACCAGAGTGAGAGGCCTGTGGCAGTTCCTCTGCTGTGTGTTAGGTCAAACCTCTTGCCAACTGCTCCGGCAGTAGCTTGGCTTCTACTGAATCATTGTTGCCATCAGCATCTTCCATCCACTTCTCTGTTGCTCTGCACAGCATGTTCCTCCCTGATACCAAGGGAAGTAAGAGTTTATCAGAATATAAAGTCATTAATGCCTCCAGCATTTTGATTAGACACTGCTACAGAAATTGATATTTTATGCAATGTGCTCTGTCATGAAAAAGGTCAGAGAAGATTAGTTACTCACTGTAGGAGGAAGTGAAGGTGCTGCCAGGCACTGCTCCAGATGCCACTTTTCCAACCAGACCACATGGCAATGGTGTGGCTGACCCCACAGGGAGGCTGGCACCACAGGGCAGAGCTGGCCATGTGTGGCAGGACAACTACCCCCTGCACCCCCGGCTCTGTGTGTCACAATAGCTGGTGCATAAAGAGATAACCAGGGGTGGAGGAGCCCACCAGCAGTTATNGGGTGCTAGCCACCACGGCTGTGAAGAACAGTGGTGGTTACTCCCCCATGCCCCAGCATCCCCGGGGTCCTACTCCTCAGGGCTAACAAGTGCAAGTCTAAACCACTCATTGCTCCACTCTCAAATGCTTCTCCTCTCCCCTCCTCTTCCTCCTCCCAGCTGAGTGCCACTGCTCACCTGTGGCCACGAAGACACAAGCCTTCATCACAGAGTAGGGAACAGGTAACGAGAGCAGGTGCAAATGGAACAGGTCACCTTAATTTTATGCTCACATATATTGGAATGATGTTGTTTCCTGCCCTGATGTGGAAAATCAGCATCTGCCTGCCCAGTTAAACATCACAGTTTATTATGCTACTGCCCAATACTTT
The DNA here is from genome assembly GCA_013397915.1 of Daphoenositta chrysoptera. Taxonomy (NCBI): domain Eukaryota; kingdom Metazoa; phylum Chordata; class Aves; order Passeriformes; genus Daphoenositta; species Daphoenositta chrysoptera. The sequence continues at coordinate 87,053 of VZRO01006422.1, forward strand.
CCAGCATGGTGGGTGTTTCAGATGATAATTCTCTATCCAAGGTATTTGCCTGAGGTTTTCCCAGCCCCAAGATCTTCTCCCAGCCACCTGGTTGGCATTGCAGTGGGTGAGAAGGTAATTTAATTACATCAGAGTATTCCCAGCTTCTTTGCTGTCCTGGCACAGCCTCACAGGGAAAACCAACAGTGAGTGGGCTGGGAAGGGCTGAACTGAACTGTTGTGTATTTATTCAATGGAGCAATAAAACAAACCTCACGGGATTGGATTGTGTGCTGTCCTGGATCTCTCGGGTGCTGCCACTCTCTTTTGATACCGATTCCCCATCCCAGCTGCTCCAGAAGAGCCCAGATTGGGAGTGCTGCCAGGCTGGGAACAGTGGGGAAACCAGGTGAGGAGCGCAAATCAGTGAATGGGTTGGTTATTCAGTAGCAGCAAACACTGTACAACACTGCTCTGCAGAGGCAGCAGAGGAGAATTTTTTTCTGCGGGACATTGTAAATCTGTGCACATTTCCACTTCTGGTGCTCTCTCCCTTTCTCACTCCTTTCCTCTCATGTTCTCTACCTACCCTCTCCCTTCTTTCCTTATTGCAATGCTTTTCCCAAGCTAGATTTCTCTGTGAATTAGATTTTAATGCCTCCTCATGAGAGGCAGTTTTTCATGTTTTATATTAACATCAATTAAGATTTCTCGTTTATCACCAGTAAAACTGGAGTTTTGATTAAATATGATCCAGCAGCTCTAAGCACATAGTTTGTATTAATTTCAGGGCCTCATTATACCCCAGTTGTATTTATATGGGCTTATATATCAAATATACTGTGTGTATATAAGCAGAGACTTTCAGAACAAATACTAGATAAAGGAGCCATAAGAAAAGAAAATGGAAGAAAGTCTCTCACTTGGTCCAGCCACAGAGCATTTACTGAGCCCCTTCATGAAGGTCAAGGAGAAAATGGTGGGGAAGGGACATTTTCAGGGATCAGGAGAGCCCTGGGGAGAGCAGGATCAAGCCTCATGCTCCTGCAGCAGGAGAGCTAGAAGGTGCAGAAGCTCGTGGCATGAGACTCGCTGCAGACCATTGTCTGCTCTTCTGGACAAGTAATGGGGAGAAAGCACTGATGGGCCAATATGTTCTCAAGAGGGCGCCTGTTCATTTAATGAAATAGCTCAGTATGCTGATGGTCACTTGTTTTTATTCACTGTTCATTCCCAACATGGCTTCCTTCTTTGAAGGAATCCTGGCTGTGCGGGCGCTATGTAAAGTGGGACAATGCCCAGGGGCTTGGGTGCCAACCATTAGTGCTCTGGGACTTCGAGCCTGGGGCTCTGCATTGCACAGACTCTCTTCTGGGTTTGATTGAAACTCCCTCCTACTGAGAAAGCATCATTTACTTATAATCAAAACCCAAATGAAACAAAGATTACAGGAATATGTATTGGTGACCTTGACAAAGTGGCAGCTCCTATGCTTGGAGAAATACTCTCTGGAGAGCATCACCTGACAGGGACCAGAAGGGCTGCTCTGAGTACAGGTTTCAGGGCTGTTTGTGTTCTGTGTTTGTGCATCACCCTGGTGGTGCTTTACAGGTCATTAGAAGGAAAATACTGACAGCAGAAGCCTGTACTCAACCTGACACCACACAGCAGATACCATCGGATGCTCTCCCTCTTTCCATCACTACATTCCTCTCTATCTTGAGCCCTGTGAATGAGCTGGAGCTGGTGTGAACTGCTGTGCAAGCACCTGGCTGGCTCTATGTTCAGGCTGGGCTGCACGATGTGGGACACCAGCATCTCCCAGAGGAGGCACAGAGGGCTTGCCTAGAGAATGGACTGGGATCTTTCAGAGGAGGGATAGGAGAGCAGACAGCCCAGCACAGCTCATGTGGGTGGGGCACATGACACTTCTGGCTCATCAGCAGCCATGTGGACACCTGAGCAGGGTGCTGGCTACCCACAAGGACAAAGCCTTGGATGGAGAGAGGGATGCCACCTTTGTGAGTTTGGACGTATTGGCAGCATTAGATGAATTCATGTTCAGCAGAAGCTGCCCCCATGAACTCCAGGGAGCTGTGAACCTGCTTGCTCAGGTTAAAGATGTGCTTTTTTCTACATAAGCTTTTCTAATACCATAGCCCAAGGAGTGCTTTGCATTTGTACCTCTAACCTCTCTTCTCCTCTTCTCTTCCACTTTAGTTAAAATTAAACAGAAAAATCCAGAGGACTACAAAAAAGAGAAGAGGTCTAAATTCTGTCCTGCGCCCTGTCACAGCTCCCTATTATCTCACCAAAACTTTTCTAAATCTTGTTTGTACTTGTTTGTCACTGGAATCAGTAAGACACTGCTGCCCTTAAATGTAGTTTGCATCTGGGAATGATGCTGAGATCAGTGGGGACTCTGCTGTCCTCCTGCCCCCTCTTTGTCCCGGTCTGGGCATAGCACAGCCTTGGTTCTGAACACATCGACTGAGGTGAGTGAGGTCAGGGACACTGACTCCCCTCACAAACCCTCCTTTGGGTCAGCATCAGGGCGGGTGGCATTGGCCATGCAAGTGCTGGGTAGGGGGCACAAGCACAGAAAGTGAGGAGCAAGGTTGTGAGTAGTGGCCAGAGGCTCCACATGCTGGTAGGGTCTGAAAGGCTGGAAGAGGAACTATATTGACAAGCTGGGGTGGGGCACCAGCACCAGCCTTCCCTGCATGAGGAGTCAGGCACCACAGGGCATGTGGCTTAATGACTTTGATGCTGACCTTGGGGACCAGGAAACACCTTGCTCAGCTCTTCTCTCAGTCTGCCTGGGAAGCAGCTCCTGGTAATTGACCATGGAAGGCTCCTAGGGAGATGGGCACATGCACTGGGAGCCAGGCAGTGGCATCCATCCCAGCAGGGCTCCTGTATCCATCCCTGCCTGCTGAGTGCAAGACACGCCAAAGTCGCCACAGGCAGCTCGTCTGGCAGGGTGTCCAACAGTGCTGAAGCTCCTCCATGCCTGTTCTCCATCTCAAAGCTGTAATGATGAGCTCTCCTTTTCCACTTGGTTTTGTGTCTTGCCAAAAACACATCTAGGCAACATGCTTCCATCGTGCCATCTGACAGGAGCTGTGAGATGCCACCATCAGAGGTCTGCTGAAAGACACTACTGTCTTAAATAACAGTGTCACTGAATCATACATCTCACAACCGCCATAAAAAATGTGCAGAGTGTGGCTCCTTGAAAACAGATTAAGATTTACTGCTCTCCATTTGGATAGTAGTTGATGAAGATAATGGGTTATCTCTGCAAGGCACTGTACAATTTCTACTCTCCCAGACTCCATGAAGCACCTTAATTTTATGCTCACATATATAAACATATATGTCAGAAGAACCAAAAAGGAAACAGATAAATCATCCATATTTGAAACACAGTATGACTCAAGTAAAGATAAGCATACAAATTCCTGTTTGTTCTCAGGGAAAAAATATGAGTACCAGCACAAAACCAGAAGCTTTTCCTATCTGAGGTATTATGTTGAATATATTTTTTTTTTTTTTCCCATTTGCCATTATCAGAAAAAAACCAAAACCAATTAACTACTGATAATTCTGTACCTCCCCTCGGAGACTTCTCTGTCAAAAGGCAAGTTCCAGCACTGTGTAACAGGTGTCATCCATGTGGTTTGTTGCTGCGAAGGTAAAAACAGCTCCTGTCATTGGGAGTCTCATCTCCTGCCTGTTTAGAGCCTTTCAGGTGCTAAGCAGGGCCCCTGAATTGCAGAGTTGGGTAAGGCACCCTGCTGCTGTGAGCAGAGTTACCCTTCTCCAGGCTCCTCATGGGGACTCACCACCTGAATGCAGCCCTGGCCAGGGAATCAGGACAAAGATGGCACTGCCACCCCCTCCGTGTCCCTCATCACCCCCTGCCTGGGGAGCAGTGGCCCTTCCTTTCCCTACTCTTCCCCTTGCTTCCACTGCAGCTGCGGGCTCCCTACTGAACCCTGAGTTCTGGGTGCTGGCCCTGCTCCTTTCTGCTGAGGCTGTGCCCTTCTCCGACCCACCGGGGCCACCAGAGCCTGTCCATTGCTGCAGCCCTGGAGCCCAAACCATCCCACTCTGGTGTCACGATCTGCCCTAGGCCACAGGTCTGCAGGGACTGCTCACCCTCAGGCTGGCTTCCCTGCCACATCGTATTGGGTCTGACTGAGACAGAGTTCATTTTCCCTTAGCAGCCCTCACCGTGGGCTTTCCATCGGTAGCTGGAAAGGTGTTGATAACACAGCAGTGTTTTGGCTACTGCTGAGCAGTGCTATCTCTCTAACATTCTGCCCCACCCAGGGCTGGGAGTGGGCAAGATTCTGGAAGGGGACACAACTAGGCCAGATGACCCAAATTACCGTATGACGTCAGCTCAGAGATAAAAGCTAAGGGAGAGAGGAGGAACGGGAATGGCGTTTGTTGTTCTACAATGTTTGCCTTCTGGAGAAACCCCTACATGTGCTGAAGCCCTGCTTTCTGGGAACTGACTGAACATTGGTTGCTGATGAGAAGCAGAGATTAACTTTTCTCCTTTGCTTAAGCATGCACAAACTTTCGCTTTTCTTGTATTGCTTTGGTAAACTGCCTTATCTCAACCTACTAGTTATTTTCCATCTTACTTTCTCTCCTCTGTCCTGCTGGGAAGGGGAGTGGTAGAGTGGCTTGGTGGGCACTTGGTGCCCAGGCAAGGTCAACCCACTACACACATGCAGCATCATTAGCTTCCTCAAATATTTCAAATTATTTAGTTTAAAATGTGTTTGAAAGTGTCATGGCTTGCTAGGGTGGAATAGTGTCTTCTTCAAATAAATAGATAAATGTTGATTTCAGAAGTGGAAGGCTGGATTTTAAGATTAGAATGACCTAACAACCTCATATGCAATGTCTTCTGCAATGTCTTTGGTTGGTTCTTGTCCCAAGCCCCAAACTCCCAGCTATTATATAGAGACTATCCCTGCAAGATTCCAATCTGCATTGAGTAACTCCCACCAAAGGAGAATCATTCCTAATTATTGGAACAAGTGGTCGGTGGTCAATTTTCTACTTTGAAATTTTGGTTTTGAATCCTGCAGGATGCTTTGCAGACCTCATTAGGGTATAAACAGAAAAATTTTAAGTAACTTGATACATTGGCTTTTCTCTGATTTTACTTCTTAAGAATCCTAATCCAATGACAGAAAGCAAAAAGGAGAGATCAGATATTAAGATTACAGTTTATACTAGGATGTTTAAAAGAAATCAAAGTAAAACCATGGGTTTGAAGCTGTTAAGCAGTACATTCCCTCTGCTGTGTGCAGTTTTGCCTCCTTGATGCCAGTGGCTCCAGAAGCCGTCTCTCATAACAGGTTCTGTTTTTATCTGGAGCTCACAACAAGGCTTGGAAGTTAATTATAGTTCTAATATTCTTGCTAATGAATTTGAGCATAATTATAGAGTGGAATGATTTCAGAGGTACTTTATGTGAATAATAATTGCTGTCTTCAAATGTTGGGGAACTGGCTTCCTCATGGGAAGGCCTGGGAGGGAGCGCGAAGGGAGCCCAGCCCTGCCAGGCAGAGGGAGGGGGTGCTGGGAGCATCATGGGGGCTGTGCCTATGACACATTTCCCTGTGGCTGGAGGCCATGGGCACACCAAGATGGCCAGGAGAAGGGTGCTGGTCTAGGGACCGTCCTGGGGCTGCCTGTCTGAGGCCTGGCTGCCTTCCCGTTGTGCTGTCAGTGTGTGCCCAGTCCTCAGGTCTGTCCAGAGAGGTGGGATTCAGCCAGCACAAAGGCCTGGGGGTAGCAGGGCAGGGGTTTCTCTCACAGTGGGCTGTGGCAAATGAGGGCCAGACCCTCATGGGTCAGTGTCCCAGTGCTGTGAGCACTGCCGAGCCACAGAGGCTGCGTGTATGAAAACCCATTAACAGGTGGTCATGGATAGGTGGATGCTCTTTGGAATGATCTCTGGTGTAGAAGAAATAGGTGTTCCAGCAGAACAGGAGGTAGAAGGACACTGAGGAGGCTCCAGCTGTCAGATGGGCCAGGGTAACTTGAACAGAGAGCCTGAATTTTACAGTATCTGCACAGCTAATAAAAACAACAGAATCATGTTCCTTCAGGCCAAACGGCATGGCTGCTTCTCTGCCTCTTTTCCATGTCTCATTTTATGCTTGCAAGTCATTCCAGGAGTCTGAGACATGTCATTTCTCTTCATATGGTCTCTGTCTTAAGGCAAAATTCAACCTCTGGGAAAGCTTATCAGTTTGAGAAGTTTTGCAAAGATCAATACAAATGGCAATGATTATTGAAATGGAAGCTTGTGGGTTACATTAAATTAATGCAATATCTGTATTGAGATGTGTTTTCTTTCTTTTGAGTAATTTAATAAAGTTCAAATATCCTCTTAGAGAAAGAATTAATTGAGCAAAATGTTAATTAAGGAAATTTTTTTTTTCACAGCACAGTTCTTCAAATGAAATAATATTGAGTGAAATGACTGAAGTTTACCTTGATTAAAAGTGGTGTTGGTGTTTGCAAAGTCTCAGAGTGTGCACACTCCCTGTGCCCAGCAGAATTAGAGCTTCTCTGGGTGATGATGCTATTGTGAGCATCCCACAATCCCTTCTTCAGCCCTTCTGGACAGGGACAAATGGGAGATGCATGTTTGCATCCTTACGTTTACTTATTTAAATTTGAAACAATTTCCTTGCCCTCATTCTCATCAAAACACTGACTGGGTTGCAAAACAGGTCAGATATGGGATATGTTTCCATGTGTGATTTACCTGGATTCCTGTAGCCTAGCACCCTGGCCCTGCTGAGACTGTGCTAAATGATGGTAAAGAGCACAGGAACACAGGAATACAGGAACAGAAGTAATGGCCTTGATGTCCTGGATGTGACTTTCACTTTCTCTAATGTTTAGGTAATGCTTCCAGATTGCTGTAAAGACTGGAGGTAAACTGGTGTTTATTTTGTGCTATGACTTGCTCTTATCAAAACAAGCCACAAGCAGAATTCCCCTCCTGCTGCCAAGGACACATCACCCCATCATATATGGTAGGGAACACACTGCATCCCTATGGATAAACCATGTGTGTAAGAAATTAGTAAATAAGTAGGACTTGGAAATGTACGTGAGCTGTTATCTTGCAAAGTATGGGAGAAAAGGCTTAGAAAATTTCTCGTAACATTATTTTGACTTGGCCTAACTAGATGATGCTCATGGGCTGTGGCCTCCCTAAGCTGTGATCTGGCAGGCATTTGCTTTCCTGCAGCTTTTCTTGTCGTCGTGCAACTCCCATGATTTTTCCTCGGGCTCTTTGCAGCATCTCTCTGCCTCAGACACTCTGAAACTGCCTCCCCAGGCCCCATCCCTGCCATTCCCCGTGGCCCTGTGAGCCATCCTGTTGGGGGCCAGTCCACTCTGATTTGGGTTAATGGCCACGAAATGAGCTCTCAAGCATGAGGATGGTGGGAGCAGAGGATGTGAATTACTAGTCGCTGGGTTCCCTCTGGCTGCTCCTCTGCTGACCTCAGTGTCTCAGCACATTTGTCCCAATTGATGTTGAGGCTCATGCACAGGATTCTCTCCTCTCCTCTCCTCTCCTCTCCTCTCCTCTCCTCTCCCCACAAGGGGCACAACCCTGCCATGCAGTAACTCAGAGTATTGACTCTTGAAAAAGAGAGTCAAAGTTTGGACTTTGGAATTAATTATTACTAATCAAAGAATGTAAATTCATGAACACGTTCATTGGTGGCTGGCTGATGCAGAAGTGCACATCACCAGAGAGTTGGCATACACACACCTCGGGCAGCCAGGCATGCTCTGTTCCTTTGCACCTTGCTTTAGTGAGTGGCTACAGAGGTAAATTACTGATTCTCTAATTTGGTGGTGGTGGCATCTGCACAGGTGACGTGTAATGAACGTGAAATGAACTCTGAGGATAAGGCACTTAGCAGACAGTGAGAGAAGGACCATTTCTTTGATTTTAGAGAAATCCTCCCTTCAGTGTTCTGCTTTTGACCTTTGAATGGAAGGACAAGTTTTATGTATGAAATATCTATCGAAGTTTTATTTTAAAAGCATGCTTTCAACAGAAGGTGGCACACTGATTAAATGTGACATTTGAAGCAAAGCAGCTGAAACAGCGCAGGAATGCAGAGGGATTAAATTGAGGCCTCACATGAAAACTATTACTGTGTTATTAGGCAAGTGTAGCCTTTCAGGCAATGAAGTTTGGGTGCTCTTAATCCATGCTGACAGACAATAGTTAATATTTGCACAGTCGTAATTTTTTTCTTCTCTCTTTTCTGGTTAATAGAGCATGACAGTGCACAAAACATTCTACAGCAGCTCTACTCGATGTAATTCTGTGAGCAAGTAACAGTTATCTCTTGGAAACAGTGCCTGGCTCTTGGGGACCATTTGAAAGGCCTCATTTATGGTCCTAACTGAGGTGGTTCAGTGCTCCTGGGAACCAAGGGCACAGAACCAGTTGCTCAGAACCTATATCATCAGTATCACCACACCAGCAAACTGCAGAGCTGGAGCAAAGCCTGGGAATGGACAGGACCTGCAGACTCAGAAGATCCTGGGAAAAGGCACTGAGGGCTGCAGCTGATGGAGGACTCTTACACATGGACACCACAACTGCCCTCATGATGCCCACACCACCCCTCAGAGCAACAAGAGCAAGGGTGAAATGTAGCAAATTCCTTGGAGACAGACTCGACTCTCAATGGTTGTTCAGTCCAAAGAGAGGGAGAGCTCTTTTGCCTTACTCTATGCTTTGCAAAGCCAGTCCAAGGTCGTTGTCTCTTCTGAACTGTCATTGCAGTTCAAGGCACCATGAGAGTCCAGCTCAGCACTATAGACATTTCTAGTTGATAACTATTTCCTTTTGTCCAATCCATTCTCTTCTCTACAGTCAGAAAGGTCAGAGAGTCACATTTATTACTGTAAAGAATTGTCTAGCAGAAAGAAGTGAACTTTAAGGAACATGAGTGATTCAGAGGATCAATCCCAGTTTCCATTAGTCTGTAACAAGAGTGTCTATTCTCACCTTTGCACTTCTGATGGACATAAATATGAAAAAATCAAGGGGACCTTTTTATTTATTTCCATGTCATATAGTTCATATCAGAGACCCAACTGGCACATGCAGGGGCTTCTTCATTCTTTCCAGGGTGCAGGAAAAAGCACGAAGCACAGGAGAGAAAAATGAGCCAAAGCACAATGGCAGGTGTCAGCAGCACCAGAGACAAGCCCTCCGTTCCAGCAGCTGTGGGAGCTCTATGCCACTCTCCCTGCTGTGTGCAACTGCATCAGGTCACTCAGAGGAGGGTGTGCACTACTGGAGCCTTTGGCCCTGCTGACACTGCTGGACAGACAGACAGGGGAGGGCAGGTGGCTGAAGAGAGGCCCTGGTTCCTTTCCTAGACAGAAGGACCTGACCAGCCCACAGTCCTGCCCTCTCTCAGGCTGCTGGGTCTGTCCGTGTGTGATGCCAAAACCCTCATGAGCAGAAGTGCTTGGCTCAATGTCTGGCCAGAAGCTCCTGACAGTGCACCCTCTTATGAGGCTTGATGGTTTTACCCAGCAAGAAAGTCACTGGGCTGCTGTCCCTCCAGGGTAAATGCATTGTTAATACTTGTCCTAATTTTAAACTAAGCTCTTTTCCCCCATTCCTCCACCATTTCTATCCAGGCAGGGGAGTGCAAGTGCAAATGCAGATGAATATCCTGTTGCTGAAATATCCTGTCCTACCCCTACTCCCTGGTGGCTTATGGACCAAGTGGGACAGCAAAGGGTAAATACTGGCAGCGCTGAAGATTCTGCAGGTCATCCAGGTTCTCATTAGAGAACTGAGTCTCCATGGACCAGCACTGCTAATGGCCCTGTACTGAGATAGTGACTGTGGCACACTGAATACCCAGCCATTAGAGACCAGAGCGTGTTATGAGACCAAAGTCACATTGAATGTCAGACAGTGGTATCTGGGTAAAATCTTCAGTGCTTCCTAATTAAATAAATGGTTCTTTGAATCATGAATTGTATGAGTTTTAAATAGGGCTGACATTAAAATGTTCAGGAAGATGCTTTGTTTGTGTAGACTGATGAGGTCTGAGCAGAGAGAACTGTGGAAACTTGTTATGGGAAAGCACCACCCCATTCAGCACCAAGACCCCACAGGGGCTGCCAGGGGGCTGGCACCTGTGGGTGGGACACACGATACCTTTGTGTCTGGGCTGAGCCCCATCCTCTGCTCCTGAGGCTTGTCCTGGTGTCTGCCCTGGCCCCTGGCAGGGCTGACTCCTGCCACATGTGCAGGGGTGGGCTTGGAGCACAGTGAAGCACCTGCAGCCCACCTTGTCCTCTCCCAGGGGCTCACCCACAAGCACTATTTTGACAGCATTTTCCTTCACTGTTAAGTAGAAAAAATGGATTGTAGGAGAGAGTTCTTCTCTGTTTGCTCCTTCATGGGAATGGCCAAGAGAGCTGCCCTTCCTGGTGCCTTTTCCAACATCAGGAAAACTCTCTTCACTCGCTGGGAAGGGGCTGGGGAGGGGCAGGAGCCAGATGAGGAAGTCTGGCTGTGCAAAGACCTTCTCCTGACACTGATAAATGTGATGAGACTGTGATGCCAGGTTATACCATGAGATCAGGTCTCCAGAGATGCTGGCACATGGCCAGTGCATTTCCAGGGCCACTAGCTGCAGCAGGTTGCTGCTCCTGGATGGAGCAGCGAAGGCGTGGCAGCAAGCACTGCTGCTGGAAGTGGACCCCCTTATAAATTGCCTGGAGAGATCCTGAAGGCCAGAGTAATGCTGGAGGGGGGAACATTTTTGCTAATTAGAGCAAGAGTGGGAAAGTGGAGCGGGCAGGTTCCACCTCCATATCTGTGCTGCACAGTCCAACATTGCCTTCACTGCCCAGAGTCCTTCCTGTCCCTTAATGTCTTGCCTGGAAAGGCTAACAAATTGGAACAAGGTCATGGCTGGAACAACTATAGTTACATCACAAAATAATGAAGGACAGGAAGCGCTGCTGACCCAGAAGGCAGCACAGTGCCCAGACTAGCCATGGTGCAGGGGGCTGGGTAGATCATCCAAGCAGAGCTGGTGGGCCCCTGGACTCACACCTGGACTTGTACCTGGACTAGCTCTGCAGGAACAGATGATAACAGGATCCTGCTACAGAGCGTGACACAGACATGAAGAATCTTTGCATGTCAGATGTGCACATAAGGGGGGAAGAAGCACATGAGGGAGCTCAGCTCATAACTTTTCACTCAAACTGTGAGGAAGAGTCTGCTCAGGTCTGCATCCTGCCCTGGAAACAGCTGAGGGATGTGCACTAGCAACTGACATTTTTAGCAACATAAAAATATGAATAATGAGCAAAATTAGATTTAGTATTGATCTGATTAGAGAGCTTTAGTACTGATTTAATAAAAGAGAGTGTCTGTGCCATATGCTCAGCTGGTGGAATAAGTCATTTGGTTAGAAGGGAGAATCCCAAAGGCATTCCTGCCCAGCCTGGAAAGTGAACCTGAACAGCTGCTGTATGGCAGCTCAGTGTGCTTCAGGCAATAGCTTCCCCCAAAAATAGAGAAAATTTTGACGATCACAGAACAGCTGGCAGGAGATGCCCACTGAGGGCTGCGTAATTCCACATGGAGAGTGAGAGATGATCTCATGTGGGGCCAGCATGTGAGACTGGTTTCACCCCATGCACAGATGTAAGACCCAGATAAAGGAGAGTGGTCTGAATCCTTTAGGACACTGAAGTATATTGCTTTAGAAGAAAAACTGCTCTGTCTAATGCGCATCACTGGAAGGCTGCCAGAGATTGCTGGGTCCTCTCCACCAGACAGATTTCCAGCTGCTGATTTCATGCTGCTTGGAGCATTCCATGGGGTTGTTGTGACCCAAGTGCAGGACTTGGCACTTTGCCTCACTGATTCTTATGCTGTTGGTCTTGGTCCATTGAACCAGCCTGTCCAAATCCCTCTGAACAGCCTTGCTGCACTTGGGTAGATCAACACTTCTACTCAACCTTGTGTTGTCTGCTACTGACTGAGGGAGCACTTGATCCTCCCACCCAGATCATTAATAAAGATATTGAAAAGAATGCTATCACTATGCAAATTGATGTATCATTAATAACTAAGGTGCATTTTTCCTTGACCAGGTCTGGCAAATATCCTATTTCCATTTCATGAGATGTGCATCCCCAAAAACTTTTATAAAGACGAGAACACTCACTGTGTGAGTGTTTTCCATTCCCTGGTACTAATCAGTTTTTTGCTGGTCTAGATTTGGGGAAAATTGGTTTGACATGGAATGAGTGTAGGAATTTTTCTTGACTATTTTTTCCCCTCTCTCCTTTTTTTTCTTTTTTTTTTTTTGGTTGCTATGGAAACAGCTCTTCCTTATTCAAAATACTTTGATGTGCACCATTTCCTATTAAGGTTCACATTTTCTTGCTGTCTCTAACACTGTGCTAGTCACAGTTCCTCCAGTGGTTGCTGCCCCTGCACTGCCCTGGGGGTTGACATTCCTTTATTACAACAGAGTTAAAACTGACATTTCCCCCAAATCACTTGTTCTTTATGGTAGTGGTGCAACAGGACAAGCAGAGCTCTCAGGCTCTTTGGTGCTCACAGCCTCAGGGGCTGTTCTGCTCCTCACCCCTCCCTGCCAGCAAGGGGGAGCACAGTGGAAAACAGGCACTTTGGGTTTTGGGCCTAGTGGTCATCAGGATCCAGATTCTACTTCATCCAGTATTTGTAAAACTTTTGGGTAAAAAAATCTGGGTTTTTTTTCCCTCTCCTACACCTCTTCCTATCATTATTAATCTCAAATTAAGATCTACCTAACCTGTTGGCCACGGACTCACGGATAGGTCTTGTGTTCAGTGGGGGGAAAGGAAGAAACACACAAAAGTTTTGAACATATGCTTGAGGTAGGCAGATCCTCAATAGACAGGTCAGATTTATTCATTTTGGCAAACAATTGTGCCGTGGGCTTTAGGGAAGTATTTTCTTTAGGATGTGAGGCTTGGTCAGTGGGGTGTGCAGTACACAGCGCTCCTCATTCATTTTGATCAGACACCAGAGAAGACAGAAGGAGTGCTAGGACTAAATTTTATAAATCTTGTTTCACTTCCCTGCAAAAACTGGCAACCTCTTTGTCAAACTTCTGAAAAAAACAGGGCATCAATGTTTGACAACAGTTCTGATTGCTGAATTAACGCTAGTAATTATATTATCTGTTTATCTCTATCTCCATTTATTCCATTACCTGCTCTACATTATTCAAGACACACCTGTGCACATTATTTTCAGAGGTATCTCAGACTTGATAAAGTTTTCTCAAGTATCGAACAGTAGGTGTAGGCTTCCCTTTGCATTTTTGTTGTTTCTACCTTAGCTGATGATTGATGTTCTTTTTTATTATCACGTTGGAGTCAGAATCTGCGCTGGTGAATGTTGCTGTTTGTTCTTTGCCTCCCACTGAAGATTCTTGGCATGATCCTAATACTGATAACCCAGAACCTGGGACTCTTCTTTCACACATGGCTCTGTTTATCAGCACATAATGGCTGCAGCAATTAACTTTGTTTTCATTTACTTTTCTCAGCTATTCCCCTGCTTTTAATGCAAATTTGGTATGAGAAGGCACTTATGTGTTTGGGAAAATAGACCAGCAATATAAGGATATCCCTTCCTGAAAAGTTAGAAATTATGCCTATCTCAGTTTTATATTCTGAGATTAGGGTCAGGTTAAGAGTAGTAAAAATCTTTAAGAAGCCAATGTCTATGCTGGTCTGTATGGATGTCTCATAAGGTGCTCTCAAAGAAAACAGAAATGCAGAAAAAGGCAGAAAAAACCCAATTCATTGACCAACAGTGAGATGCTTGCTGAATGTTGCACACATTTTCCAGCAGTGACCCAAATGTGTGCAAGAGGGGCCAAAGCTGGGAAGAAGGGGTGAGCACTAAAGCCAGAGGGTGCAGCAGGGTCACTGCCATGGACAAGGGGTGTCCATCACCAGGGACCATGTGTGGTGCAAAGAGTGGGAGGTGCAGTACAAGAGAACATTGACTGTGACACCAGGACTGGACCTGGCTTTGATCAGATGCTGCCAGTGTGGGGTTCACTGGGGCTTTTGTGGAACAGGATACAGAGCTTTCATCTGGGCACAAGGACCTGTACTCTGAGTAAGACAGGAAGTTGTCTTTGCTTTAAAGCTTGCTTGTGATTAATTTTAACGTAAGTCTGATAAGAACTCTCTCTCTCCATCAGGCTCAATGGCATGTCCATTTTGTAGGTTATGACAAGATGATATAAGTGATAATGCAATGTGTCTTGGGGTGACTTTATGATGTGTATCCCCTATCACCACTCTATGCCCAGAAGATGAATTCTGTGCCTTTAAGACTGGGTGCAAGAGGAAAAAGACTGAGCAAACTTTTCAAAACAATTGCTCAAGGACACACACAGCTCTCTCTGGGCTCTTGGCGGCAGGGAGTGTTGAAGGAAGCAACCTTGCTTTCCAGCCAGCTCTCAGCTCCTTTTCTTCTGAGAGAGTTTTCCTGGGACTTTTTGGTTTTTTTTTTTCTTTCTTCTTGTCTTTGGGACTGTTCTACAACATTGGACCACACCGGGGGAGAACTCCTTTTCCAAGGCCTCCTGGAAGGGGCCCACTGGCCCAGCTCTGAGGAGGAGAGAGGCCACACCCAGAGAAGGACTTCCCAGGTTTCTCTCCACAGCAAGAGATTTTTGTTATTTAGCCTTGTTATCCTTTTCTGTGTGTTTGTTAAATAAATAGTGTTTATCTCTTTCACTTTCCTTCGAGGAAATTTTTTTCTTTCTAGAACCTGTTTTTTGGGGAGGGGTGGTGGTAACCTGCCTTCCCTCAGAGGATATTTCTCCTCTAATTTGGCCGTACCAGCACACAATGATAACTGGACAGGTGAGCAGTGCATGCAGTGCAAAGAATTGCAGCAAAACCTCTGTGACCTCGTTCATGCAGTAATGAATGATAGCATGGGCAGGGAGCTTGGGATCCCAGATGCTTGACCAGAAAATCAATGAAATGACAAGTATAGCTAGTCAATTTCTTCCTGACCTCTTCCAATCACCTTTTACTTCTTCACAATCATGTCTGTTGTCTGTCTGGCTCTTTGCACTTCCCATGTGCTCTTAAATTTTGTTAAAAGGAAGAAAATAAATAAAATTGTTTTCCCCCAGGAACTCAAAAGCTAAATTTTGCTGCATCAGATTTGTGATAAGTTAGCTTTGGGAAACAACTGACACTGTATTTCTCCTGCTCTATTTAGGTGAAAATCATCTGTGTCTCTTAACTGAAATGTTTGAAGCTTGGTTTTGTCAGGTAATAAAATTGTGTTGCTTTCTCTAACTAAATTCCTTGTGATATCTATTCCAAAGGCTGACATTTCTAACACACTAACAGCCTCAGCAGTAAAGAGCTATTCAATTCCAAGTGTAAACTCATCCAGAGATGTTTAAAGATCTAAGAAAAGGTCGTCAAGGAAATCAACATGATGATGCGGGTCCTTCACACTAACACTGTCCAAGATGCTGTTTCAGCAGAGGAGAGAAGGGATTTGGTGTCCAAGTTCATTTAGCAAAGTCAATAATCTTTGCATTTCATGGATAGAGGAAGCTTACAGGCTAAAAGCAATCACAACAGGTAAGCCTGAAAAAGCAGTGAATTAGAATAAAAGAGTGATAAAGTCTACAGTAATTTTCTACTTTTTCTGTTTATGTGAAGTCCCAGGTAGGGACTTTTGTGGAATTCCTGCTTACAGATTTCATTTTGTGCATTCACACAAATGGTTTGTTTCGGGGCTGTTCTTTATTTATTTATTATTGTGTGAAATACCACCAGTAATTTTTTAACTTTATGTTAATGCTAACTGATGTCACCCGGCAATTTCAAAGTCTGCTGGCATTCTTGGCCCTATTAAAGGGTCTGTCTATGCATCTCCTGCACTTCTTGCCTTCCTGAGATGCTGTTCAGGCACTGACTGTATTGTGGGGCTGTCTGTCCAAAGGTCAGGGGTGGATCATGTAGTGCACCTGACCATGGAGCCGCAGGCAGCACCGGGTTCTTGCTGTGGGAGCTCGGCGTCGCAGGTGGGGTGTCAGCCAAGGTGTCCCCACCTCTGGGATGGCTGTCTCTCCATGGTCCTCCCTGACGAGAAATGCTGATCTTCACCTCATCGTCTGAGCCCAATGGAACTGTCCCAGGATGTCATCCTCTGCATGTCACACCAGATGACCACACCACCTGCTCTGGGCTCTGTGGTGTGGTTGGGAGAGGCCACCCCAACCCACGCCTTTGGCAGGTGGGTCTGTAAAGGCCTGTTGACTTCGGCCCTCTGGTCTCTGTCATGGGCACCAGAAGATCCCTGACACAGTGTGCTCCGTAGAAATCAAATGTTGCTTCCTCTCCTTTTTCCACTCTATTTTATAAACATTTATGTATTTTATAAACATTTTCCAGAACTCATTGTCTCTGCTAGCTGTTATAAGTAAACTCTGTTGTTTGCATTTTCCCTCAGCCTGTCTTGAGGCACGTGTTGTTTCAAGGCATTTGGCTCTCGTTGAGACTTTATTTGCCAAGGATGTAGATATGTTTGTGAGTTTGTTTTAATTAATTCAAATTTTTATTTGTTTTGCAAAGAGGAACAAGGAGGAAAAAACCCTCCCAGTTCTGCATTCCCTGTAACAAATATCTGCTTGGAAAGGTAATGGGGAAACCTTTACAAAAGGAAAGTGTGGGAGTGGCAGCAATATCCCACCGGAGAACTTGGCCCTGGTGCCAGTGTGGCTCCATGTGCAGGCTGTGGCTGTATCTATTGGAGTGCACAGTCATCCACCCAAGGCACCTCTCTGTATAGAAAGGGAAGACCTTTAAATTGCTTCATTTTCAGGTTAATTGCATGCTTGCAGCTTCATAGATGTGCCATAACTACTGAATCCTGATGCTTTTCCATATATGATGTCCCTGGAACAGCTGCCCCATGGTTTGGTACTTGTGCTGTGCAGTGTCAGCTGTTTCCATGGCAGCTCCATCACACCAGCCCAAACTCATCCATCCTCAAAAACTTCTGCGGTGTTTCCTAGGAATGATTAACTGCATGTGACAATCTTGCTGATGTTTTTGTATCAATTCCTTCAAAGAAGACACAGAGACAACATGCAATTGTCTGTTGTTCAGTTGTCAAAACTCTGTGATTATTTTCTCTACAAACTGAAGGGAGCCCAGCATTAACTTGCTGCTTTCTAAACTGCCAATGGACAATCTGGATATTTGCTACAGAAACTGAATGAAGCAGAGCACTTTTCTGGGGATGCTGAACAGAAATGAGTGCTCTCAGAAATGTTTGAAATCTGCACACCCCAGAGGAGTGATGGAGAACAGTGCACAAACTCTGCCAGGCGAACGACATTTTCCAAAAGCAAGTTTTGCCCTCAGAGACCTGCTTCAGAGATGCACCCCTGGGCTCTTGCTGGACTGGAAATTGCTTGAACCAGGGGCTGAAAAATCTGAAGATTTTTCATCCAAGATCTTGGTTTGCCACTATGAGTGTGACAAAGAAAAACAGCCCCCAAAATTATTATTGCTGTGAAATTTTGTTGTTTGTTGATTGTTTTTGTTGGTTTTTTAAAATCTTTTTTCAGATGTTCCTGTTAAGGTCAATGCTCAGATAGAGCAGGTGGAGGGAGGCAAACCTGCCCCTCTACACAGCACTGGTGAGGCCACATCTGGAGAACCGTGTCCAGAGCTGGGCTCCCCAGTGCAGGAGAGACATGGACAGACTGGAGAGACCCCAGTGAAGGGCTCTGGAGAACCTCTGCTGTGAGGAGAGGCTGAGAGAGCTGGGATTGTCCAGCCTGGCAGAGAGGAGGGTCCAGGGTGACCTGATTGTGGCCTTTCAATATTTAAAGGGGACCCATAAGAAAGACTTTTTATCAGGGCCTGCCGTGATCATGCTGCCAGAGGGCAGGGCTAGATGGGATATTAGGAAGAAATTCTTCTTTGTGAGGGTGTGGAGGCACTGAGGTTTCCCAGAGAAGTTGTGGGTGCCCCGTCCTTTGGAAGTGTCCAAGGCCAGGTTGGATGGGGCTTGGAGCAACCTGGGATAGTGGAAGGTGTCCCTGCCCAGGGCAGGTGAGTGGGACTGGATGGGCTTTAAGGTCCCTTCCAACCCAAACCACTCCGTGATTCTGTGATCCCACACACCATCCCAGTGTGACAAACCCTTCATAGTGCAGACTTGCAGAACAATCTCACCCCTCTGAATGGAGTGGAGCAGCTGTGTCAGAGCTGCACTATCACATTCTCCTGTCCAGGGCTCCCCAGGTCAGCACAAGAAATAACAACGTGTGGAGCTGTTTACAGGTCGAGGCCAGTATGCCTTGTTCTTAAGAGAAGCTGTGGATTGTGGAGGAACCAACTGCAACACAGTACTTTAAGATAAGTGTGTATAAAACATTAATTACATCTGTTTACGAACAGTAGCAAATAATTTCTCAAATGTACTTTAAGTATTTGTTTTTACTGCTGTCACGTTATTTTCTAATTTCCTTTATAACACCAACAGAAAAGGGGGAAAGCACTTTTCCATCAGTCTGTCGAGAAGGCACAGAAAGTATTTTATTTAGAGCTTTTGCAGCTCTATCTTATCTTTTCCTTTCTGAAGGATTTGTTAATGAATTATATATTCCAGCATGACATGAAATATTTAACTCAGGCTCTTCAATTCCAGTTCAACTTCCCACACAAAAAAATTAGTTTGAGCATAGAAAAGACCAGGTACATCGACACAAATCCACTAGTGCCTTCCCTTACCCAGGTCCCAGATCAATAGGGCTGAGTCCTCGGAAGGCTTCAGGTGGTCAGCACTGCTCTGTGTGCCATTCCCTTAATTACAGGAGACACTTGGCTTCAGTGGATGGGTTGTGCAAATATGAATTCAGGCTTGATGCTCTGAGCAAATGCCTGGAGGTTTCTAAAGGTTGGGAGGAAAAGACATGAGAAAGATGGAGTGCAATAACTTGTTCACAGAGTGATGCTCTTCCCTCGTGTCAGGATTTCTCCAAGCTGGCACGAAGGTCACAGGAGTGTGAAGGGATGGCAAAGGTTAAGGGAAGATGTGACCTTCATACTGGGGCCACTTGCTGACACTTGGCTGAGGTTCTGCTGGCTTCCCTGTAGAGCTGTGCTGGATGAGATCTGCTACAAACCAGACATGAAACAGGTCAAGAACTGTGACCAGGTGCATTAAATTTAATTTTAATGACTGTGCATATGACTGGTTATAAAGTAGGAGTTTGGAGAAATTCTGACTTTGTTTCCAGAGGTATAAAGGCAGATACTCTATGGTTCCATATAATGCCACTTGCTCTGGTCGCCCAAATGTGTGACATGGTTATTGATTTCTTGGCACCATCTGTAAGAAAATAATAGAAGAAACCATAAAGGTGACTTTTTCCAGCTAAAGGGATTATACAAATATTTGTTACATACACAAATGGAATATATAGTAAGTTCTGAATTCAAGGTGCTTGTGGAAAATGTAATTTCTAGAACAAAATAACAGCTTGTCTTACCCATAGCCCAGCATCTACAATTGCATAAATAGACTTGTCCAGGACTTGAAGAACAAAATCCCAGAGGCTCAGGATAGAGGAGTGCACACCATTAGCTGCCCCATGTCCTCATCTGCATGTGCCAGAAGGTAGGATAAACAGAATATGGAAAGAAGACACAGCTGTTTCCCTATCTAGGCATCTGTGGGTTTCTCTGAAACAGATGGCAAATCTTAAAGTTAACACTTTCCCTGAATTCTGCCCCTCAGTGTTAGGGATGGAAGCACTAATCATGTAAGTAGGTGCTTACCATGCTATTGAAATCCTTACTCATAGTGGGCAGATTTTATTTTTTTATTTTATAAGGTGAGGCTGTGTGTAAATTTTTCAGACTCAGTTTCTAAACTAGCAAAGAAAAGTGAATTTTTCTGGGACAGTAAAAATAGATCACTTGTTACATGAGACATCACTATGTCTTCCACAGCACTGGTGTCACACTGGAGTTATGGACTGTGCATGTTTCACATGAGCCTGCTGGTTCCCTCTGGCTCATTTCCCATTACTGGCCTGAAGGGTTCATTCTATGAACTGCAGAGCTCCACCATCATCTGCAGGACACATGTCCTTTCCTGGGTGAAACTTAGGGGAGAGTTCATGAGATTCCTGCTGTTCCCAGTGTCTCATGGCTCTCCTTCTGTGGGTCATCTGTGTTGATGTTGTGAGGAGAGAGGTACCCAGCAGATGGGGAGGATCCCCTAATAAGCCAGACTTCCCAGTCTTTGGCCAGGGAAATTACACTGTTTCAATGGTTATTTACCCTTGCCTGTAAATGTAAAAATGAAACAAACCCAAAACCTGACACCTGACAATTCTGTTTCATGTCAGTTCAGTCTCAGCTTCTACCTGTAACTTAAAATTTACTTTTTTTACACAGGATATGTGATAGATGCTTCCAGAGGCGGGGAGTGCTGAGTGTTCTGCAGAGCTGGGGCAAGTTTTACCCCTGGCTGGTTTGTTTTGAGAGGTTTCGTATGAAGATGCAAAAATAAAAAATCCCAAACTGAGCTAAACCTCTGTGGGTGCCTCCTGCAATGTGGGTGTGCTGGCCAGGCTCGGTGAGGGTAGGGTATTCTGCTGTCTGAATGGAAAGGAGTGTGAGGTGGCTGTAGCCAAAGGGGAAGTGCCTTCCTAGGGGTGGCGGGTGGCTGGGAGATGGCTGAGCAGCACTGATGGCAGGGGGTGCTGCGACCCCTGGGGTGGAAGATTGCTCTTCCAGTGCTCAGAGGGGCTAGCTCTTCCCCACAGTGCCACCCTGTAGCTCAAAAAAATCCCATCAAAACCCAAAACACAAAACCACTTCACATAACTGCATAGAAATGCATATAAAACCCTTAATCTGATCCCTAAAACCCCTGAATCAAAATAATTTACGGGGCTTATAAAAATCACGAAGTCGCTAAAGCAGAAAACTCCTCTAGTAAGGCTGCTCTGTGTGGAAGAAGGTGGTTTATTCCCAGATCCCCTCACCTGTGGATTAGTAGGTCCTTGCATAGCAGGTTAATGAGGGGCTTTCTGGGGAGCCTGATTTATTCCGTATGGATGCACAAATAGTCTATAGTTTAGACATGGCTATAAATGAGAAGATTAAACTTATGGAGGGGAAGCTCAGAAAGTCATGATCAAAGGGTTTATTAGATAATTTACACTCATTCAGCACAAATGAATTCAGGCTTTTAGAGTCCTTAATAATTAACACGTCAACACGTCACTGTTCCTGACATTAGTGCGGTAATTTTCGATCTTCAATAATACACAGAAGCTATCAAAATAAAAGCAGAAAATCAGATGCAGAAGATGGAAAGATCTTTCCTAGCCTTGTTGCTTTTTGTGTAAGTCTAAAATGGAGGGCTTGAAGTGGTGGAGAGATCATTTGTAGGCTTTTTCTTTCTTTTTTTTTTCTCCATGGCACAGAAATATCATGGATCAAAGACCAATGTGAAAAAAGTAAAGTTGAATAAAGGCATATTAAGCCTTTAATTCAACTTAGATTTCAAATTCCAGTGATCAATGTAATATTTTGGAAAGAAACTACTGCTCTGAAGCTCAGTTCTTTGATTAATGAGATACCATGAATTTTCTTTACTATTCTCTTTGAAGGAAATGCAGGTGTTTTGAAAACAACATAAACAGCATAGATGTGAAGGAAAAGCCTTGTTCTTTACTAGTGCTGATTGTTAAATGTTAATTGAAGTCTCCTGCGGGATCTGGGTGCTCTTACATCAAGGCCATCAATCACACTGGTCTGCATAAAAAATGCCCTTCCCTTTGTACTCAGGGGAGGTGTGAATGGACTATTTTGATTTAAATTCGTCTCAGGTGTGCTGTCCCGATCCTGACACCATCCCGGCATCCTGCCTGCCCCAGGGATCTGGCTTACGCTGGCTCTGCAGGTTGCTGGGTCTCAAGAGGTAGCAGCAGGAGTGCAGTGCCATGGAGAAACCAGCGTGTTTCTGGCATCAGTGAGGGCAGAAAAGCATTGGAGAAGCTGGATGAGAGATGCTGGAAGACTGCAAGGCCATGCCCAGAACTCTAACGCTTCTCGCCCCTCCCACCCGTGGCTGTGCCCATGGTGCTGTCGCAGGTGCTGTGGGTCTGCATCCTCGTGTGCCAGCCTGTCCGAGTCCTACGGAGCAGCTACAGGAGGGATGGCCATGGTAAGGACAGGTGATGACTCTTCAAGCCCCTCCAGATGAGGCCTCTCCTCTGCCTGGCAGATTATGGCATTCCCTGACCGTGCTCCATAAATCAGGAGCACCATCCTGCACGCATCAGGTAGGTCTCACTCCATTTGCTCCTTGTCAGGTGTGTTTCATTCCATCTGCTCCTCGCAGAGGGCACCCAGGATACTGTACAACACCAACAACTTGTATATTGAGACAGCTTCCTGCACAACCCTGAACTGCTGCAGGGTGATGCTGTGCCAGTAAGGTGTCTCTGCACTGCTCCCCCTTGCAATGCAGCACTGAGAAGAAGCAAATTTGCTCCCAGACTCTTGATACTAAATAACCATTCTTTGGATTTCTTTCTTGTATTCCAGCACAGGCCATCCCATCTCCCTTCAGCTGGCTCCCTGCCTCCTTTGTTTTCTGTATCAGGTTCAACCTTCTTTGCTTGTCATTTCCCCATGTTGCTGGTGACTGATAGCAGAGAGAATTGCTGAGCCTGCAGCAATCCCTCTTACAACTGGTTTTGGGTTTTTTTGGGGCAACTATCACAGCCTTGGAGCACTGTCATGGACGCTGATACAGAAATGCTGGATGAGATACGGATTTTGGATATGTCAGAGCATGTGATCAAAGAAGAGGGAAGATGGTGCCAGGGGATGTCAGAGTTCCCTCTTCTGTTGTGACACAGACAGCTTGAAGTAAGAGAGTCCTGGTCTTTGTGATAAAAAAACCTCCAAACCTTTTGTTTAAGATTTCAGGACAGGAGCGTTGGTTCTGTTTTGTTTTCTGAAAGTTCAGTGTGTTACTTGGTAAAGCCCAGTGTAAGAGGGAGTATGAGGTGTGTTTCTTGGGTCTTGATTGTGGAAAATCAAATCTGACCCACTCATCCTGTACCACTTGTCTCTTGGCACCCAAATCCTGTTGCTGTGTCCTGCCTCATACCTGCAAGAGGTTTGTGAGAGGATCCTGCAGGTGTGTGGCATAGGCTATGTGCTGACTGCCATGTATGATAGCACTGGGTCAGCGGGACGTGAAGGCAGGGGGGGAAGTGATGCCAATTGCAGGGAATGCAGTGACTCGAAGCTGCCCAGTATCCTGGGAAGAGCTCGTTTCACCTGTGAGTTCAGGTCTGTGCCAAGTCCTCACCCTGCCTATTAATGTGCAGGTTTCTATACTAACTCAGCAGTACTTCTTTTTGTCTGTCCTCTCCAGTTTGGTATGAGTGTACATAAACACGTGCATTGTTAACCTCAGGTGCATTGCAGTTGTCAGGAGCCTTGTTTCCAGCTGAGCTGTCTGTGCTCACAGACCTTGATGAGGCCACAGCCCAGGGACAAGCTGCTGTCCTCATTGAAGAGCTGCCATTTCAAAGAGATGCTTGAACACAGCACTGACCCTTAACTGCTTAAAGCATGAGAGTCAGTAAGGAGCCAAAACCAATTTATTTGCAAAGCTGTCCCTTCTGAAAGTTCACCTCCTCTCCATGCTAGTTTCCTTCTCCCTCTGCCCAGCTGCAAAGGAGTCTCTACTGAAATGGTCCTGTCCATGAGTAATTGTATCAGATATTTTTTATTAGCTTTCTGGAATCCTTGGAGCTTGTGGATTCATGTCCCATGTATAAATCACACACTTCCACATATATGTGCTTTAGAGCATTGTTTCTACAGTTATTTTTGGAGATAATTGGAAATGGCTTTCACTGACACTTGAAGTGCTCCTTGCAAAGCCCAAAAACCTGAATGTACAGGACACCTGTGACTGCAAAGTGTTGCTGAGATACTATATGAATGTTTTTTCCTACCCAAGGCTTCCTAGTATGTTTCTTTCCCTTCCTTCAGCATCAGGAAGACTGAAAGAGCAAATTGTCGCCTTGACTTTTATGGCAGTTCCCATAAGCCCTCAAAAGGACCAGAAAACCAAGGTTTATGAAGAAAGTGAAGGTAAAACTACCTTGAAGCATTTTCTGACCCAAATCCCGTCTCATGGGGCTTTTTTTAATTCTGTGCAAGAATGGGCATTAACTGACCTCTTACTCCCTATCTTAAAGTATATTAGGGATGTGTTTGTGTGTGTGTCTGCTCTTGTTGGTTTGGTTGCCTGTCAGTGTACTGCTGCTCACATGGTTTGGTAGGCATAATTAGTTTGTAAAGTTATGCAATAGGCCAACACTGAGCAAAATGGGGCTGCTTATTGCCTGATGGAAATGTTGACATCATGAAAGCTACAGCAGGGGTTAGACCAGTCTATTACCTTCGCTAGGCAATTTTTTTTTGTTTGTTTCTCACATGCAAACTTTTCTGAGATGCATAAGAAACAGTGGAGTTGGAAAAAAGATTAACTTGCTCCCAATTTATCAGCAGTGTGTGCAAGACCCAGTCTCCAGCATGGGCTTCCATGGGTTTGGGAAGCCCCCTGCTCTGGCACAGACCCCCAGGGCCTGCAGGGGGGGTCTCTCCTCTGGCCCCTGGAGCACCTCCTGCCCCTCCTGCACAGACCTGGGGGGCTGTTCCCCTCACATATTCTCACTCCTCTCTCCAGCTGCCATTGCACTGGAGTTCTTTTCCCTTTTTAACTCTGTGTATCGGTTTGAAAACAAACCAGTGGGAGATCGCAAGTCAGAATAAAATTCAATAGGAAAAATCAAAAATAAGTGAAATAATACCAGGAAAAGCACTGACAAAGTCAGATACAACCTGACACCCTGTTAGGGTGGTGGTAGCAGCCCAAACAAAGTAGCTCAGTTGAAGCGGTGATTCAGCAGTCTGGTCTCCAGCTGAAGGTCCAGTGGTAGCTCTTGTCCTCTGGGAAGCCAGTAGACAGGGCTCCCGTGGTGTTTGCAATCTCACCTTATATCCAGGATGGAATGCTTGTCTCCTCCCTCTGGGCGGAGCATCTCACAATGGGATGATGTAATTTTGTCAGTCCTGTGGCAAGGCCTTGATGGGCCATTAACAGAATACAGTCCGGAGGGGGTTATCTGTGAGTCATGTGGCAAAACCTTGGTGAGCCCATTAACAGAAGATAGTCCGGAGGGAGGAGGCAACACCACCCACCTGGTCTCAACAGTTCATGGAGATGGGAATAGAATACACTGCAACCCAGGACACTCTGTTATTCACCACTGCTGACAGGCTGAGCCCTGGCCAGCTGTGGGTCCCTCTCAGAGCCACTGGCATTGGCTCCATCGCACATGGGGGAAACTTCTGGCAGGTTTTCACTGAAGCCACCCCTGTAGCACCCCAAGTACCAAAACTTTGCCATGCAACCCCCATACAGTAGTTAAAACAATTTTACTTAAAATTACTTGGAAATTTTATTGGTGATAATAGGATTATGAAATTCATTAGAATTTGAGGGGAAAGGGGAACTTAAGGAATCAATTTAAACTTTTCTGTTGAATGTAAACCTTGTCAAATCTCTGTAAGTTTTCTCTAGCTCTGTCACATATTGGATAATCAAATTAGGAATGTTAAATTACGTATTTTTCTAGAAATAACGTGTATGGAAATGGAATAGATTTTGGGTAGTTTTAAGGTACTAGTAAATAAAATAAGTTGGTTTGTTTTGTCACTGTGATACCTGAACATGTAGAGGTACCCTTAATTTGAGCTCAGTGATCTGTTGTGTTCACTGGGCTGGGTTTAGCGGGTGCAGCACATCATCTACATGCCTCTCTTGCTCAGGAACTGTCTATTTGAGACTCTTCCAATTCTGTGCCCAAGTACTCTGAAGTGAGTGGGTAGGGATGGAGCCCTTCCAGGAGGGAATCACAGTCACATTCATTTCAGTGGGCTTTTCTCAGTTATTCACTGGGGGAGGGGGGCCCGTGGACTGCAGCCCTTAAACCTACCAGACTGCATAGCATGTTCCAGTTTAGTGCTGGACTTGCTTTAAATGGCACTGGGGAATTGGAGAGCGGGACAGAGAGGCTGATGCCAGAAGTCTGGCATTCACTCTCAGTAAAAAAGCCTAACTTCATTCAGTTATGCTTTTGTGTTGATCCACTCAGTGAAAAGGTGAAAACCAAATAATTCTTGTCCCAAACATGCCCAGTGTCACACTTAGGGGTGCTGCACCTGTATTTCAGTCAGAGGTAATTGCAAGAGATTTGCCCAGCACCAGCTGCTGCTGCAAAGACAAACCCGGGGTTCCATGTGCCTTTTGTGTGTTTTATTGAGCTGTCCCACACGCCAATGGAAATCTGTCAGTGTGCTGGGCTTGAGAAAACTTAAAAGTTCTTTATAAATCCATTGACTTGAGAGCAGTAGTTGTCTTTTGCTGTTGTGTCCTCTAGAACAAATGTTTCTGTAAAGGTATTACTGTATTCCTGTTCTGTTTATATGGGAATTGCACTTCCTCTTTTTTGGTATTTTGTCTTAAATATTTCACATCTGAAAACACAAATGCAGCAAGAAACCTCTAACTGATGGATTCCTTGGGCAGCACCACAAGGGCTTTTGGCACAGAGATGTTTTCATTCTACAGCATTAATCTTGCAGAATACTTGGCTTTTGGAATTTTGTGTGGAATGTATACCACCAGAATGGATTTTACTTCTCTGACATAACAAAAGTAATATGAAAATCATGAAAAAACATTTTCTAGACTTCTAAATGGATTTTTTTTTTTAAAATTTTAAAATAGGATCCAGAGGAGTTTCTCTGGTGCTTTGAGAGTTGGAACCTTGTCTTTCAGTTATTCTGCTCTAAATTGAAACACACAGTGCTTCTTAAAGGCATTACAGCTGGGATTATCTGACTGATACAACTATGTCTATTGGAGAGGTTCACAACAATTCTTACTTTTTTAATACTTATTCTACCTGTATCTCCACAAAAGTACAAAGACTTAATGATCATGGACATGTAAACATATTTTTAATTTGCATCCCATCATTTTAGCAACTGGCAGTATAATTGCTCAGTTAAACATTGAGTCTGGAAAATAAATGCCACATTGGTAGTTCCATACCTGAATGAATATTTTAAAGCAACTGACCTTTTGGTATCCAAGTTTTACAAAGTGGTACTTTGTAGTACCACTTACTTAGTTGCTACTTATTTCATCGCTTTCTCCTCCTTCTCCTTCTTAAGTAGAATTTAAATATGTCCTTTTAGATTTTTTTTTTGAGAGAAAAGATTTGAATTTTATGGTCATAACTGCTAGACTTAGTATTGCAGTAAGTGAAGGTTGTTTCAGTGGCACCTGGCAGTAGTGCTGAACGTGGTTTAACACCATATCAGTCCCCTACCGTGGTGGGGCTGGGGGGCAGAAGCCTTTGTCACAGCACCTTGCTGGAAGGAGATGTATCTAATTGAGGGGACCAGTGATGAAACCCCATTAAACTTTTTTCCTGCCACTTTCTGTGCTCCCAGTGCCAGTGTAGGGTATGTGGTCTGTGGAGGTGGGGACGGAATCCTCATGGATTGGGAGAGTGGGTCCCCTGAATGGGGTACTGGGGTGGCCTTTGCTGGATTCTGAGGGGGCTACTTGCAGTGTCCCTCTGCCCTTTCCTGCCATTCTCTGCCCAGCAGCCAATCTCCAGAGGCCAAATCCCCTTTGCCTCCAAGACCTCGATTCCTTCCCAACCTCTGGCGGAAATCAATGAATGAGTGCCAAAGCTACTAGGAACAGACTGCAGCAGAAAGAAAGGTAAAAGGATTTGGATCTCAATTTCCGTCCATTGAGGGCCTGAAGTACGGTTCTGCCACTCGGCTTGCTGCAAGTACCCGGGGGTTGTTGTGTCCTGCCCAGCACGTGGTTCTGCTGCCCTGTGACCCTCAACTGTGCTCCCATAGCTACTGCTCGTGCTGCACGGTGACAGTAAGATACTCCTTCTGTCCCCATGACTGAATTTCCTAGTGGGGGGACAAGCAGCCCAAGTCACTCAGTGTGAGTAGGTGACTTCTTTAACATCGCCACAGTGTAAATGTGGCATCAGAGACAGGGCAGGCTGGGTCATGAAGGACAGGCGGTAGCTACGAAGGATTCTGCTTTCAGAGGAGGATGTCAGTGCTGCTCAGAGGTTTGCAGGTCTTGAGAGCTCACACCATGGGTGCAGGATCCAGCTGAAAACAGGTACTGTCCATCGAGCCTGGCTGGCCATGCCATCACTGCTGGGCTGCTGACAACCAGCTGCTAAAACTGTAGGACAAAGTGAGTTTTGGTAACAAAAGGACCCACTGCGAGAGCAGCAACCCCTCCTTTGTTGGCACAGACTCAGCAGCGAAACTGTGGGATGACCTGGCGCTGCCTATCATGATGGGAAGGCGGAGGCTGGACTGCCCTTCTGTCTGCCTGGTACCCGGGACTGTGACCCCTGCTGCCCACGGGCTGTGCAGGGACAGGTCTGTGCCCCCTCACCCGCCCCGACCTCAGAGACAGCGGCCACCAGGCCCCTGTCAAGGCAGGCTCCGTCCTCCCTGGCGGGTCCCCGGGGGCAGGGCGGCTGCCAAGGCTCCGGCTGCACCACCTGCGCTGGGCCGGACCCCTGAGGGCCGGGAAGCGTCAGCAGATGGCACTCGTGACATGCGGCAGACGGGATTTCTGCGAAGAAATGTAGTTACGTTTGAGCGTTTTGGCCCTGCTGACAAGCTCAGGTTCTGCGCTAGCGTGTGCGGCTCGGCGGGAGCTGCGGGCGCTGGGGATGCGGGATGCGACATTCCTGAGGGTGACCGAGCTTCTGCCTCGGGCAGGGAGGGCTGGGGCGCCAGCGGGGGCTGTCGGGGCTGCAGAGAGGAGCCGGGTGCTCACACATCAGAGCACGCAGCTAATTGCTGTCTCGGCGAGTTTCCAAAGAGCTCACGCTGCCCGCTTGAGATTTATTTACTCAGCAAGAAAATCCATGCCAAATGCTGCTGGAGAGATGAGTCTGTTTTAGTGTGAGGCCAGCTCAGCCTCTGCACCAGGTGCTGGCTGACTCAGCAGCTTGCCTCCGCCGTCTGTGACCCCATGCCTGTCCGCAGCTGCATCCTAACCCACATATGATAAACCCATGCTCCAGCAGAGCTTCACAGCTAAATCAGCGTAACTCAAACACTCCAAACCTCCAATAAATCAAGCGCGAAAAACCCTATTTAAATTTCCTTAGACTTGAGATGTGTTTTTCCAGTCTGTGCAGGCACAGCCAGTGTAAGAGCCGTGGGGAAGGGGATAGCCCTGTGACAGTGCAGGAGTGGGGAACTGGAGCAGTGGGGAGCTGGATTTGTCCACACCTGTGAGCTGAGGAGGTCTCACAGAGGATGCCAAAAGAGCTGGTCCATGCAACTTGGAGCTGTTTTGCATCACCCATGAAAAATCCTGGGAACTGAGAGAGGACTGTGGAGTCCCCATCCCTGAAGCCATCTCTGAAGCCACGTCTCCCCTGATTGAAAGCCTTGGTGTCAGCAGCAGGTGTTCCCTCCAGCCAGGGTTTTTATGGCCCCATGTAATATCCTAAGGAAATGAGGACAGAACTGGTAGATCTTCATGGACTGAAACTACAGATATATGCTATCTTATATTCTGTGTTTAATCCATATTTTCTTTTTGGAGTTCGCTTTGTGTAATAAATAATTTCTAGAATTTGTTACAAAACATTAATTATATCAAGATTAAGAATATATGTCTAAAATTTGTATTTTATTGTGAGAATTTCTGTTCTATTACTCCTGGAACAGACATAAAGGAGAAGACTAGTATTAAATGCATAGTGATGACTAAATGAGTTGTTTACAAACATTTAAGGCTCATGGAAGACACTTATGTAATAACCCTGAATTTAAAACACATACATACAATTTTTCAGATGCTGCACTCTCATACTTCCTGCTCCACAATGACAATAGGGTGTGTGCTCGGTGTAACTCAGCTCTGCTGATATGCATGAGACTCCTGAGAACCTTCTACAACTAATACTTCAGAACGACAATTGCTAATCCTCTGGAAAGAGGCTTTACCTAAAATTACAGGACTATTAGAAGACTAAAGTCCTATATGTAAGCAGACATGGCTGTCTTGCACTTTGTAGATTAGTGAAAAGTTTTGTAAGTCAACTGTTAATACTTTATTGAAATATTTACTGTTTTACTCGTGTACTTTGGAGTATTTGTGACTTTCGTGGGCCCAGTGTTCTTCTTCCAGGGCTTGTGGAGGGCACAGCAGTGCAGGTCTGCTGCTGTACCCCTGATTTACTGAAACACAAGCCCAAAAATGCCGCATGA
Organism: Daphoenositta chrysoptera; assembly: GCA_013397915.1. Classification (NCBI taxonomy): domain Eukaryota; kingdom Metazoa; phylum Chordata; class Aves; order Passeriformes; genus Daphoenositta; species Daphoenositta chrysoptera. The sequence continues at coordinate 117,611 of VZRO01006422.1, forward strand.
CTTGTGCAAAAATCCCGTGGCAGATCAGTGGCAGAGACAGAGGGATACTCTCCTGACCCCATGGTGCCTGAACCAGTGCACAGAGTGCAGGTTAAGGGGTGGAGGACATTGAATTCTTTATTGAGGAGCTGAGAGTACTACCACTGCCCAAACCAATCCCTCCCCACCTTGCTCGACACCCACAAAGGGTGCAGCATGCCAGCTGCCTTTCCTTTCCTTTTGCTGGAACATTGGGCTTGGAAGTGGCCCTGTATGCTTAGAAGGATCCCTGCAAAGAGGAGACACACTGTGCTCTCCTGCTGTGTCCTTTCAGCCTGAAATTCCAGTGCACACTGAGGATGAGCCTGACAAACACTGTCTGACCTTCAATACACATCCTCAGGGGTTGTTAATTTGGCATCCTCAGTCCCCCAGAGAAGGCTGGCAGGGTGCTGGTGTGGCAGGATGAGCCATAAGGATCAGAGTGAGTGACATTTGATTACCAGAAGGGTCTGGAGTGTACTTCAGGGGAGAACAGCTCGTCCACTCTAACTTGAGAAAGGGCAGTGTCCAGTGTCTCCCTGCCCGTGAATACAAAGTGGGCTGACTCTGTGACAGCGATTCCATGGATGGCCATGGAATGGCATCTCTTCTGTCTGCACAAAACACCCTTGTCATTGAGCTGCATTTGTGACCCTGGATTTCTGTGTTCCCTATCATCCGTGCTTTCCTTTGTAAATAGAACAGCCAAGTTCTGAGGGACGAGGATCACATGGTTATTGGGTGCTGCCTGTTTGTAGCCTGTGGCTGTGCTGCAGAACACACCCCTCTCCTCCTCCAGACCCCAAAACGGCTGAGCACGGGTGCAGGGCTGAATGTCACCTCAGGGGGCTGCACAACCACCCTCAGCCAAGTTCCTGGCCAGCACTGTGGATGTCCCATGGGTAGGGTCCTGCTCCCCATGTCCCCACCTGCGTGACTGGGGATTTCTGCCCACCCTGATGCCAGGCAGTGAGACCTGCCTGACCCACACACTGCCCAGGGCTACGATGGGAGAATGCAGCCCTGGACACCTGGGAAATGTGTCTATCTCTGGCATTGTACCAAATGCAGATTCTTTCAAATTTATATTTGTTTTTTCTTCCAAACAGAGATAATCAAGGGGAATCAAAATATTCATCCTCCCCTCCTTGCCTGTCCTTTTCTCCAAAAGAATAATTCAGAAATAAAAGGAAATCCTTGCCTGGAAGCATTTCTTCCCTGTGCATTTGAACTGTTTGTCTGTAAGGATTCAATTTTGTCAGCAAGTTTCTATGGCATCTTAAAACTCCTTTCCTTACTATGAAATGAGCATTTTAAAATCACAGCTTACAGGTTAAAAATGGTGCTGTGTATTGGTCTTTTGGTATCTTCCCACAGAATCAGGAGGACAATAAAAAATTTTGTAGATTGAGGCGCTCATGGACTGTGATAGACACAACATAGCTCAGCAGAGGTGCTGTCCCATACCTGATGCCACTAAAGATAAATAATGGAATAATTTACTGTTATTACAATTTGAGACACATGAAACTAGGAGAGAATGAACCTGTTCACTGGCTTCCCAATCCACGGTGACCTGTGATAAGCACTGTAAGGATGCCAGATGCAGTGGGTTCAGATGCAGCCCTTGAGCAGCTGGAGGGCCAAGCCCCCACCAACCCGGAGCAGAGGCTGCACTGCCAGAGGGGATGTTGCAGGAGAGAGTTTTGGCATTGGCTGTGCAAGGCAGGGTGTCCTCCTTCTCCGCTGGCATGCTGTCTGCCGAGTGCTGGGTGTGCAGGTGGTGGGAGACAGGTCCCCACCCACTCCCACAGCATTCGGGTGCTGGCACTGTGGGTGGAAGGCCACACTGACAGCAGAGCCTGGAGGTTCCTTTCTGTTTGATCTGTACCAAGAATGGTGGCAACGTCACAAATAGTTTCAGTAAGAAATTTTAATGTACATAAAATCAAGACTATTTTGAGAGCAGAAACAAGAGCCTCTCTGCGTTCATAATTTTGCTCCCATGAGCGCCTCTCTGCTTATAATTATTTTCTATTTGCATGGAATTGTTTATTGTTAATAGCCTTAGTGTTTAGAAGGTACAAATAACATCTCCACTGGGGAAAAGGAACTGTCTTTCCTGACACATAAAATATCTACTTTGTCTACTTTTGAACGAAGCAGAAGTACTTTAGAAACTATTAAACAGTCTTTAACATCTAATGGGAAATTATGGTTTGACTTGCAGTATGACTGTCTCACTGGTCCCTTTGTCCAGGGCACAGGTTTAGGAACAGTTATGCCACACACACTCCACCCAACAGCACATGAGAGCTGTGTTTGTCTTCTCAAAGTACATTTACGTATTTTGTGGGCTCCAGGTGAGAAGCATCACTCAGCCTTGCTCAGTGAGGATTTACAGGTAACAGCACCACGGAACTGGCTACAGGCAATGGACAAGTTTCAATAAACCAGTTTTCTGCTGTTGTCTCTTGATTTAAACTGCAGTATTAAATGAAGAAATCGCCTAGTAAATTCATTTATTAGTTCATTCAGAATAAAATAAAGAAGTATGTCAGTGATTAATTTGCTTGGAAAGATAATCATAGAGACTCTTCCAACTGGAGCAGGCAGCCTGGGCAGTGCCCTTAAAGTTAATGGTCTATCAGGTGAGAAGATGAGAGCCTGTGTAGCTTCAGTGGTTGTCAGTATCTCTCTGCTGGTGTTGTGCAGCAAGAGGTACCAAAGGATTCTTGATTTCCTCTGAAAACACTTTGTAGCCCTCCCCAGCTTCCCATAGGCTTCACCTGTTACCTGCCACCTCTCCACAGTTCATGTGGCTGTCGCAGGATGAATAAGCAATTCAATTTTCTCAAAATTGTTCGCAAAAGCTGGTCTATGCAGTGTGTACATCTAAAACAGGCTGTCTGACTGCTCCCTTAGTGCCTTTGGAGAATGCCAGGTAGTCTGGAGAAAGGAGCTGAACCAGGGCTGGAGTCACTGCATTCTCTCCCAGCTGGAAAAGCCTGTGCACTGCTGTGGCTGTCTGCCATATGACGAGGAGTAAAACATCATACGACATTAGATGAGCCTTGGTTTTGAATTTAGAGGAGGTATTTCAGTTCAGTTCTTACTCCAAAGCTGAGGGATGAAAACATGACATTTTAAAATGCAGAATATCCTACAGAAATAGCACCAAGCCAACATAGTGTAAAATGAAATAAAACACTATACACGTCAGGAATACCAAGTGTGTAATGCACAGGCTGGGTGCAGCCCACCAAGCAGCCCAGTCTGGCCCCTGTACTGGGATCCCAATGACTGGTGATGCTGCCATGCCTGGGCTCCAGGGACCAGGACAGCTGGCTCTGTGAGGGATCTTTGGGTCTACATTTCCTACACTCTCCACTGATTACTGCTAAAACTACTGGCTCTATCTCCCACTATCTGACACTTTTGTTGCCTCTTACATGTACTTTCGCCTCAGCTGAAGCTCATCGGCTTGCATGAAAAATTATGAACAGACTCCTGAGCTCCAGTGTCTGAAGAGACTTGAGTCTCTCAGAAATTATTAAAGATGTACGAGTCCTTTCCACTCAGCAAAATCCAATAGACATTGTCTAAAATCCTATAAAACCTTTGAGGTGGAAAATGTGACTTCTGCAGCCTCTTTTCCCTCTGTCACACAGATCAGAATGGACACACTAGGTCTGGTTTTGCCAGTACCTCTCGGGCAGACTCAGCTGCCCTGACTTGGTCTCTTCAGTTCACATTCATGCACTGCTCTAATCCAGTTTGCTTTTTAAATCTCCGTTTCTGATCACTGTAATGTAAAAGGTTAAGTTCTGTATATTATCTTCAAATAATAATAAAAAAATTTCTTGTTTAAACAAAAAAAAAAACTGAAAAGAATTCACATTTTGAAAATCCTGCATTTGTTCATTCTCTGTAATGTACCTTTCCCCATGAGGGTTAAAAGGTTTTAAATAATCTTCTTCAATGTCCACTGTTCAAATGTTTTTCTCAAGGCCAGAAACCATTTTGCACATGGAGAGAGGAAAGTGCAGCTTGTTCTCTAAACCTACACTCTACTTCTGCCTTTCTAGGAAAACCCAGGTAAGCTGTGTGTTTTGGAAAACAACAGCAGATTTCCAGGAATATTCCAGCGAGCAGACTTTCACACCAAAGCCAAGCCTGCAGATTGGGGCTGGGATGAGCAGGAGCACTGGTGGGATGGAGTTCAGCTCTGCAAAGCCCCAGCCTTTCACAGTGGACATTTTAACAGAAGGGATGGTGCAGTTGTGGTGTGGTTCAAAGAGAGGTGAAAACAGTGTCTGGGTCTGGTTGCAGCTGCTAGATTGGCCATGAGGGCTGGAGCAGCCAAGCCCTCTGGGTGATGCCTTAAGAGGCTAACTAGAAACAGAAACTAGACAGGAAAAAGGGAATAAAGGTGGGTATTTATTCAAAAGGCCTTCAAAGGTACACCCTGGGAAGCCAAGGGCTCCATGCTGGACCCAAAAGATGGACCCCAAGATGGATGATGAGTCACGATTCCCCCACACCTTTATAGGTTTGGTCCATTTGCATATCAGCATAAATTCACTGATTAAAACTTTAGCTAATGATGTCATTTCCCTCAGCTCACCCCTCCCCTTTAGAGGCTTTGGGCCTGGACAGTCTGAAGAGCAGGCCTAGAGGGATTTTGTTATGTCTATCTTAGTATGACAGAACAGCAGCTAACAAGGCTACAAAGCATGTCAGAGTTACACATTAGGCAATACAGGATTCGAAAAATATAAGAGTTAAAACCTAAGGCATCAGGGAAGAGCTGCAGGGGCTGTGCTGTGTGGGCAACAGGAGCTGGGCTCTGCTGCCTCTGCCCCAGCAGGTGCTGAGCTGCAGCTCCTGGGGCCAGGACAGAGAGTGACACAGCCCTGCTGCCCTGATCCAGGAATCCTGCTCAGGATCTACCCCTGGGAACAGCAGTTCTGCTCTGGCTCCAGCTGCAGTAATGGGCTTGGGGCTGGGGCTGCCCAGGGCCCCACGCTCCTACACACTGCCCCAGTCCATCATACCTTCCACTTGGTTAGTCTCTTCCCTCATTAACTGACCAGAATCTCTCATTTCTAGCTGGAGGAGTATTCTTTTGAGGGTAAGTATCAAATTCATCTAGTTTTACAGGTGTATCTCTAGGCCAGCTGCACCCTGAGTCTTCCCTTGTCAGGTATTCCCTGCTGTCACTGCTCCTGGGCTCTCCCCACCCCATCAAGAGAGCAGTGATGACTTCCCCAACTAGATTTGATCTCTCCAGAAGAAGGAACCTCTTCAAGCTCTTGCCATGTAAAGCACAGTGTTAAAACATTTCAGAATTGCTCAGTCTAATGACAACCTTTTTCCCTAAAGATAGATGTTGCCATTAATCAGAGGTTCTCCTGCTTTGCTTCAACAAGCCAAGCTCATTCCAAGAACAAAAGGTCTGCCACTGGAATAGCCCAGCTTTTCAAACCATTTCAAACCATCTGTGTCTTACAGAAAAAAATGAAATCTTCAGTGCATACAAATATTGTGCAGAACTAAATGTTACAGGCCATTTCACTTTTCTTCATGTTTTTCTAACTTATTGGTTGTTAAGTAATGGATAGTCCAACACCAAAAGCTCCACTCAAATAAGACAAACAAACATGGCATTCCCAGCCATCTGTAAAGGTTGTTCTTTAAAGAATAGAGAGGGAGATTGTTAAATTCTTTGTCGAAGCCAGAGCACAAAGCATCAGTGGGGTGAGGTGTTCAAGCACTGGTTGGGTGTCTGTAGGGGAACATCTTTATTTGATGCCAAAAGTCAGGAGAGACTGTGCTGACAGGGTCTTTTCAACCCACTGTAACCTTTCAGCCGTTTCCTCCTGGTTTTCCCCCATTACTATTCAGGCACCCTGAAGAATGGCAGGCAGTCTCTTCTACATCACAATTTTTGGTACTTCATCTTCTGTAGCTCTGTCTCCTCCTTGCTCTCCCCTTGCAAGTCGGTCTTCAAATATGTCTTTTGGAGGATCCTTTTCATCTCCTTGTCAGCTTTTTGGGGTGCAGTGTCCCCAGTCCAGCCTTTTTTCCCCTCTGCCCTCACCCCTGTGAAATCACTTCTTAAATCCCTGCCCTGGAACCCGTGTTTCTGTCACAGGAAGCATAAACTGCTTGTCACCATGCAGAGGGCTCCTGGCACCCAGTCCCCACTCTGTCTGTCACTGCCTCACCAGTGAGATCTGAGCTCCCATCCCGGGTGGCTCCTGAGAGCAGTCGGCAGCACCACACTGCCAACTTTTCAAAGAAACTTGTCCTTCTCTTGCACCCCCTCAACTCAGGGCGTGTGTTCAGCAACACTCTGAGAGCACCTTCATTGTCTGTCTCTGTATCTGCCTGAGTGCCTTTTTCAGAAGTTTATGATTACAGAATCATAGAATAATTTCCCACCCGATAGTTTGTGTTGGAGCTGGAGTCCCCTTCCTGCCCGGCACAGGACAGTTCCTGGAGGCACATCCCTGCTGCCATGGCAGAGCTGATGCTTCCGCCTCCCTGGCTGTCCCACAGGTGTTCATTGCTATCCACACATGGCATCAGCTCCCCAGCTGCTATCAAAGTACAAATGAGTCAGCCAAGTGCTTTCGAGGAACTCCCCTTCTTTATTCTTACTTCCTAACACAGCTGAATTGTGGGTTTGGTTATGTTTTAGTGTCTGAACTTGCAATTAAACACTGTTAAGCTGCCTGAAGTGGAAGGGATTTGTATTTAGAGTGTACTGTGGAATGTTTTCCTTTATTTTATCTTTCTCCTACTTAGAACCTAGTTGAATGGCAGCTTTACTTGATTCCTCTGATGCCTTGAAACATGATGTACATACTGTGGAGTGCTTTTCTTGGAACTATTGTCCTACACAATAAGTATTGCAAACATTAATTACACAGTAGTTCCCACAAACTCCTGGTTTACAGCATGCTGTCTCTTCTCAAGATACCACAAGTGATTTTTTCTACACAGAACTTACATTGGTGTGGAGTAGTTTGTCCTACTCATACCACCTGTTTTCATGCCTATGAGTCAGAATTAGAACTTTTCTGTAGTGTTTTTACTCCCCAAAGGACCAACTCTCCTCTACCGCTCCCAAATTTCAGGCGTCCGCAGTCCGATGTCCCTGCTCTTGGCAGAAGGGCAGAATTGTTCCCATGTTCCTGCTGTTAGGAAAATTAATCCATGATGCCAGAAGTTTATGTCCAAAAAGGAGACAGAGAAGTCTTGTTGCTTTATTTGAATAAAGGGAGAGGTCATGGGCATTTCCCATGGGGTCTCTCAAATTGCTGGAGGACACAGCCTCCTTTTTATCCTAATTTCCCAGCTGCATATCCCTCTCTCTTTCCCCACTGGCTGAGGTATTTGAGAGGTACAGACTTTCCGAATTGCCTAATGCAGACCTGCTCCTAATGTACACCCCCCAACACTCCCCTTTTTCTTTGTATCTCTGTTCTTTCTCTCCAAATCCAGAAATTCAGCACAGCCTTGGGTGAGCAACAATCTGTGTCAATTAGTGGAATTACTATGGAATTTGTGGTTCCTCCCATTGTCTCTTTCACCTATCAGTATCTGGCTTTATGTACGAGGCCCACAGTTTGTTTGGAAAGACACCTCCCTCTCAATCTTTTCACTGCCTGCCTGCACTCCCTTCCCTGCCTGTCCGGCATCTGCGCTGTTCCCTGATCCTATCATTGACTCACCTGCTGTTCTCAGGAGTTAAACATTAATTTCTGGCCACTTCCCTTTCCTTTTACCTTCTGACATTCCAGTTCCCATTGCAAAATTCCCACTCACTCGATTTTTTTCTACCCCTCTGTAAAAGTAGCTGCTATCTCCCTCTTTTTCCCTTTCTTTTCATAGTATTAATTTATTTTTTATGTGCTATCTTCAAGCCCTAGAGAAAAGTCCTGAAGGATGCAGCTTTCCTGGAATGTACTCATTGTCCTACTAAACGTGCCCTGCTGCACCAGATGCCCTTTGTGTCTCTCCCTTATTTTGTGGCATTTTCACATGAATCGCTTCACCCCTCCTCAGGAGGGACCTGATGGCTCAAGTCTTCACACTGCATCAACCTTCTCTGCTCTGTGCCAGGAGGCAGCTGGTATTGTCAGTCCTTTCGAGTTTTATTCCCTAAAGTTAGTCCTCTCCTCCTTTGGTTATGGCTTCTAACTGATCACTGATTGCTGCGATTTATAGAACATACATAAAAGGTTGTGGAAACTGCACGCAATTTCCTGAGCAGCCCCATCCATCAGGACAGTGTGGAGATAATCCCCTGTTTATCTCCTGCTCAATGGGCACCCAGCAGAGATCATTATGAATCCATTCAAAGGGAGGTGCAGTGTCCCGTCTGGTACCGATGGTGACAAAACCAGCGCTGGTTTAAAATCGCGAAGTGCCTCTGCAGCATTGCTGCGGCTGCAGAGGGATTCTTACTCTTGGGGTCTGCTTGAGGTTTGCTCAGATGCCACGGCACCCCGAGTGCTGCCCTCAGTATTTCATACTGCCAGTCCCTTCCTTGATCCTACCTTCAGGAGAAATGGGTTTGTAGTGCCCCTAAATAATATTCTGTGAGGCTTAGAGCAGTGTTCACGGTCCCATGAAGTCTCATGGCACTGAGGGGAGGGAGCCTGGTTTAAAATAAATAGAAGTACAGACTGGACCGATACTCTGCTGCAACTGGAACAAACCTGGTGAATCGAAGACAGCAAATTCACATGTGCAGCAGGGATGACCTTTCACCCATGCTACTATTGCCTGCTATAATTCTGCTGGGGTCTTGCAGAGCATTTGGGAGTTAGGAGAAGGAGGAGGTTGTGGAAGGAGTCTCTCTCTTGCTCACATCAGAGATGCGTTTTCACCCTGAGCAATTCTTTAATGTCTCCATACACAGGCATGCTGGACTAACAAGGCAGCTCAGAAAGCTATTTGCTCCTTTTCTTGCCTACTGCTAAGGACACCAGCCAAGAGGTGTGTCTAACTGAGGGAAAAGGTGGTGTTAGGAGTGGTTATGGCTGCAGAGCTGTGCAGAGCAGCCCAGGAAGAGATGGAACAGTGAGCTCATTTTCTGAAGACTGCAAAAGCTTTGCAGCAGGCTGTACCAAATGAATAACTCGTTGCATCACATTTATCTCTGCAATTGTGGAGATACTTTCGTTTTGCAGGTGCGGAGAGGCATTTCCAAACCCAGATGACACTGCTAGTGATGAAGCAATAATTGTTCCTGGAATGCTGCTTGAAATTTGAAGGCAAACTTTGGCGTGAGCTGCTGTGGCACCAGCTCCAGTCAGCATCTTGACAGCCTGTCCAGTGCAGAGCAAGACAGGAGAGGGAGCTCCTCCAGCCCGTGTCAGTGTGTTTGGGAGATCTGCCTTGCCTGCAGCTGCAGGTGCTGGGTACAGTGGCTGCTGCTGCCCCATTGCTGCCTCACAACAGTGATTTCTGGGTGAACCAGCTCGGGTGCCCTATCACTTTGGTGATGCTTTTACACCAGCCCAGGACTTTGCCTGCAGTCCAGCGTGGAACCAGCACGAAGCTCTGCCCACATCAGCCCTGTACTTCTCAGAACCTGTTTGCAGAGGGAGACCCTCGAGCAGGAGCCCACAGTGGGGGCAGAGAGCACAGAGAGGCCCCAAAGCCCCCCTCACAGGGTGGGAGCCACAGGCACTGTGGGGACAACTTGAGCCTCCAAAAGCACTGTGTCAGGCTGGCCTAGAGCTGGGAGGTGCTGGAGGGAGGGGAGCTGATGTACAGCCTCCTTCCTTCCCCTTCCAGGCTTTGCAAACAGTGATGAGGACCCTGCTGTACCTCTGACAGTGCCATAAGCCAGCAGTGTCCAGCTCCTCCTGCTGGCTGCAGCCTTTCCTACACAAACTTGTCCACTTTTTGGGCCTTGGTTTCCCTTGGGGACCTCAGGGCTCAGTGTGAGACCCTTTGGTGCCACCCCAGAATGTTACCACCAGGAATCCTGCACAACCAGCCAACTAAAGCAGTATATTTTGATGTTGAAAGGAATGAGAGACTTGTCTTTACAAACAAGCTGTGGGCCTGCTGGTAGATAAAAATAGCACTGAGAGATAAAAGAAACAATGGGAAGGATTCCACCGATTGATGAATAGAAAGAGATTTTTCTTCTTTACATACAAATTGTAAGTCTGCTAATAAATGAAATTGGATAGTGAGAGATGAAAGAAACAGTAGGAAGAATCATAAATTCCATAAGAATTAAAAAATAAAGGGGGGGTTATACATTAAAAGGGAGTCTTGGGTATTAGGCGATTCGGGAAGTCTGTACCTCTCAAGTACCTCAGCCAGTGGGGAAAGAGAGAGGGAAATGAGGCCGGGAAATCAGGATAAAAAGGAGGCTGCATCCTCCAAAAATTTGAGAGAACCCACAGGAATGCCCCATGGCCTCTCCCTTTATTTAAATAAAGTAACAGGACTCCTCTGTCTCATTTTTGGACATAAACCTCTGGTGTTTGTGGATTAATTTTACTGACAATGTGAAACCAGAGGTGCTGTGATGAAAGGAGAGGGAAGACACGGCCATTATGGCCATTGTATTTTTAGGACAGAGTTGCCCTTTCTCTCAGTGACAGAATTTCCTTGTGTGTATGTGTGGACTTGTAAAACTCCAGCCCTTGGACTCAAAGTATGACTAAATAAGGACAAGTGCTAAGAGTGCTCTATATCACACAGTCCTGAGGCTGCTGGCAACAGCTGTCATGAATGGTGTAATTAAAGGAAATGTGTTGCCTGGAGTATTAATTAACAGGCAAGTAATCAGCAGCATACCTGCACACCTGAGCTCCTTAGTCCCACTGCAGAAGTGCAGGGGCTGCCCACTTAGCTTCCCAGCAGCTGTGCACATCAGGGCATTACAGTGCTCCCTCATTTCCTGGGTTTCATTAAAGGAAGTTTAGTGAAGAAATCTCATTTGCAGAGATGCCAGCCATCTAAAACATACCCTGATTTTACTGAGTGCATGCAAATTAATTACAAAACATCCATGCAGAGAGGAGATGCAGGAATAAAAAGAGAATTATCACACTATTTGAGATCTATACCCCAAGTCTTGTCTGTGTCTGTTTTCCCACCTCCATTTTACAGAAGGGAGCTGCCTGCCCAGGGTCCTGCACCTACTGCAGCTCTGGCCCAGATGGGCTGCAACTCCCCAAAATTTACAGCCTGAAATGCTAAGGAGGGTGAAACCCCAGGTTTTGAGCAGTCAGCATGTTGGGAGCATCTCATACAAATCCATATTTGCAGCTGGTCTCGAGCACAGTTCGAAACTCATGTCCTTAGATATTACAGGGTCCCTTTGAGGTGCGAGTGGGTCAGCAGCAGGTCCCTGGGGTGGGACGGCTGCAGGCCCTGCAGTGGGAAGCTGAGTCAGATGGCAAGAGGCCTGGGGTCTGCAGGGGTATGGGCTGGCAAGGCCCAGGAGCAGAGGCTGGAGTGACTCTTTTACGATCTGCTCTAATCACAGAGGAGCAAAGAGAACTAACTCTCTGTGAATAAAATGGAAACAGGCCAGAAAGGTTCAAAATATTCCCCAAAACAAGAATATAACCAAATGAGGTTAGATGTCGATGCCAAAAAATTTATTTACTTTATTTAATAGTAAAAGATGCAAAGAGAAAGAAAGACAAAAAACAGAAAGGAAGAAATAGAAAAAGGGGGGAGGGGGTGGGGGGACAGGGAGAGCGACAGAGACAGATTAACTAGAAACATATAACCCCTCTGTGCATCCCAACAATGTCTTGTTGCTTCCCTCCACCTGGTCTTCTTGGTGGTGAGGATCCTACACCAAGGAGTATAGAATCCAATGGATTAATATATGTTTGGGCAGGTGGGAACACCCGTGTGCCTCCCCTGAGGGGGACAGGTTTGACACTGTCCCTTGCAACACTGTGGATGTGTTGCATCGTGTTTCATCATGCACAGGGCTCTGGTGCAGGGTCTCTGGGGGGCCTTTGATGGGCCATGACACCCCCTCTGCTGTCCCTCACGTGGATGTCCCCTAGATGTGGCTTTCCCGGGGTGGGGGTCCCACAGCTGGGTCTGCACAGTGGAGGATGGGCGTTCACTGCCTTCTGACCAGAGGCTTTTTTTCAACATACACACAAAACCTCTTCTCCTTCCCCTGGGTTGGGGGAGTGTGTAGGCCTGGCAGCAGGTAAGCCTTGGGCTACAGCCTCCGCCCCAAAGGCGCTGGGGCGAGCCCTGCTGTGGATGCTATTCCAGATGCTTTGAACAATAGTATCACCTTTCTTATCTCTATCAACTTGCAGTCCAGGGCCTCAGTCAGGAGGCCCATTCAGGGTGCAGTGGTCTTCCGTGCAGTTTTTGTTATACAATTTTGCTATAATAGGCAAAAGTCCTTCATAAAAGTGTTTGAGCCATAAACCATAACGCTTCAGCCTCTGACAGACTCGTGCATGGGCAGTGCATGCATGGGCACAGTCTGGCACAGAGGGTCTGTCCAGCCCCACAGGTGTCCCTCATGGGCAGGATGGTGAGCCTGCCACAATGGACAGGAAGGCTAGAAGTTTTCTGTGTTCCACAGTGTAATCTCCTGTGATCCACCACTCTGTGCTCAGGGTATTTAAGGTTAAAGACTCAGTGGAATTTTCTTCTGAGAATTTGTCTTAGCAATTTCCCAGTTACCTGTATTTTTGGTCTTTGTAACAGTCCATCTCAGCAAAAAGCCCCATTTATTTCCATATTTCTTTTCTTGCTTCAGAATTCTATCTGGTATTTTTATTTCCTAGCTCTTGCACGAAAGAAACAGCAAGGAGATTATTTGCTTTCTCCACGCCAGCTATTTCTTCCAGACCTCCAGCACTTCCTAGCACACATTTTCCTCTTTCATGCCAGTTTGAGGATCCCTATTGCATTTACACATTATTTAGTCATATTCTCTGTTCCCCTTTTTGAATCACAGATTAATTTAGGTTGAAAAGGATGTCTGGAGGCTCCGATCCAGCTGTCCACTCAAAGCAGGGACACTGTCACAGTCAGGCTGCTGCACTGCCCTATTCCACCTGTCTGGTGTGTGTGTCCCTGTTTTGATTTCCCAGGACTGTGGCAGGCTGTGCTGGAGACACAGATGAAGCCAGGACAAACCATACTCGTTGTTCACTGGTTTCCCCTCACCCACAGAACAACCGTCTCCCCTCAGGAAGCTCTCAGGTTCCTTAGGCACAACCTGCCTCCAATATACCTATGCTGGCTGTCCCCAAGGGCTGCCTCCCCCAGCCAAGCCTGGCTGCCATCAGGGTGTGCTCCATCACCACCCTGGGATCCCAGATGGGTCTGCCCGAGCTGTGGTCCCTGAGTGTCCCTCCTGTCCCATGCCAGGACTGGTGACGCTTTGCCTTTGCTCAGGCCACTGGGACTGGCCCGGCTGCTGGCACCTCCTGGCAGAGCTGGGGAGCAGGGTGCAGCAGCACCTCGGGGTTCATCCCATCAGATGTGTAATTGCACAGTGTTCCCTTGGACAATTACTAGCAGGGAGCTTTCTTTTCAGTTTCTGAAGAGCACTGAGTTGACCTGTTCTTTTCGCTATTAAAGCTCACATTATCATTCCTGAGTGGCAGTGATCAGTTTTCACAGCTCATCAGGGTTTCTGTACAAGGCAGTTGTTTTTTTTTTCCTGCGTGTCCATCATTTTAATGCTCATCTTCACTGAATTTCACCTGGCATACCCTCAGAGGGTGCTGGGACCACTTTTTGCCTGACAGTGTTTGCTGTGCTTGTGTCTTTCATGACGCCCCTGGAGGCTGCTGTGGCCATCATTCACTTCTGCCCACCTGAACACGTGGTGTCCTTTCACCCTGCCAGGATGGGTCACCCATTGGGTCTGAGCTGGTCAGGAGCAGAGGGGACACACAGTGACAGCAGCCACCAGACAGGGCTGGGGATGTGTCTGCTCCTCCCAAAGGTTTGGAGGATCGGGGTGAAAGGACACCTTCATGGCAGCTTTTGGTAGCTGCAGCACTGCCCTCAGTGGGTGATGAAAGCATTGAGAAACCCTTCACTAGTCTGGTTGGATGCAAATAAATGCCAGTGCAGAATTTTATTGAGGCACAGCCCTACCAGGACAGCCATTTATCAGTTATCTGCTCAGAACTGAGAGGGAAGACAAGACATCTGGCTAACAGACACGTCTGCAGTGAGTGGTCCTGAAGCTAACCATACCACAGAGGTCAGAGGCACTGAGAACTGGTTGAGGGCTAAAATGCTGACAGAATAAGCACTGCTATTTATTACAACAGTTTTACACCTCCAGAAGTGCTCATTGTCCTGTAGAGTCCTTGAGAACTGCCGTTACTCATGTCAGAGACAGCCAGCCTCACCCACTGTCAGCAAACCTGAGTGGGACACATCAGGTGAGGTTGGGGGGAGCTGCTGTGCTGTGTAGGTGGAAACTGGGGCATTGCCTGGCCACAGCATATTCCTGTTAATCACTTACATAAATTAACTATGACAGTCACTGAGGAACTCCCCAGTTTTTGATAGGAAAGCTTTAGGGAATTTATCTTGCTTCAGAAAGAAGTGCTGGATTTTCAGCTGGAAGTAAAGATGAACCACATCAAAAGTCTGTCAAGCAGAGCAGAGTGTCGTGTGGAACAGGGTAGGTTTGAACCCTTACCCTTGCATGGGAATCTCAGAATCACAGGATGGTTTGGGTCAAAAGGGATCTTTAGGGGCCATCTAATCTGATGCCCTGCCATGATCAGGGACATCTTCCACTAGACCAGATTGCTCCAAACCCCATCCACGCTGAGATTGAATGTTTCTAGAAATGGTCCATCCACCACTTCTCTGCTGCCAGTGTTAAGAACTCATTAGCATTTTCTGCTCAAGTCTTTTCCTCTCCTCTTTCCTTGTGACAGCACTGCATGTCATTTAACAGGACAGGATTAATAAAGACTCGCTCAAATTCCCTGAAACTGCCTGCCAAACCCAGTGGGCAGTGGGACCAGCAGTGTCTGCAGCAGTACCCAGAGATAGCAGCCCTCAGCAGGGCAGAGCTGTGCTCAGGGGATGCTGTGGGAAGCCCCGGTGGGCAGGAGCTGCTATCGCACCCTGGGGCCGGTGTGACACTCAAACCCATGGTGTTTGTGCCAGAGATCGAGCTGAAATCTGCAGGAGCAGGTGTCGAGGTTTGAAAACAAACCAGTGAGAGACTCCAAGTCAGAAATACAATTTAATAGGAAGAGAGAAAAAAAGAGTAAAAATAAATGCAATAGTACAAAAAAAAAACCTCCACTGACCAAGTCAGAATACAACCTGACACCCTGTCGGGCAGGGTGTTGGTAGCAGTTCGAATGAAGTGGACCTGCTGGAAGCGGTGATCCTGGGTCTGGTCTCAGAAGGTCCAGCAGTGGCTGTGTAGCTCTCGTCCTCTGGGAATCCAGTGGAAAAGGCTCCTTGTGGTGTTCGAAATCTCAGCTTATATCCAGGACGGAATGCTCAGTTCCTCCCTCTGGGCAGAGCATCTCACAATGGGATGATGTAATTTTATCAGTCATGTGGCAAGGCCTTGATGAGCCCATTAACAGAAGAAAGCCTGGAGGGAGGAGGCAAGCAACACCACCCACCTGGTTTCAACAGCTCATGTAGATGGTAATAGAATACACTGCAACCCAGGACAACAGTGTGGGTACAAGCCCCAGGCTCTGTCTCTGTCAGGACTTTAGCAGCCCAGCAAGGGGAGGTGAAACAGATGACAGTAGGAGAGCCAGCCTTGCTTCACAGCACCTGAGAGGGGCTTTGAGAGCTTCAGGTATTTCAGGGGTTTAGATTTCTGCTGTATCCATGTGGCAGATGGCTTATCTGTCCCATAACATGCAGCTTTCTTCTCAGGTTAGTCACCATTTATTCAAACCCACTTCTCTGCAGCTCCCCTTGCAAGGGCATCAAACAACTCAGTTTTCTCCTGTACTTTGTGAGAGAAAAGTGTCTTTGATGCAGGGCTTTTGCATGACTGATCTTTATTTACTGATTGCTCATTCTTCTTGATTCTCTGTTTCCACTCTTTGTCTTGATCAGATGATGCTTTCCCTTTCCTTTCTGCAGCACTGGTGAGAGGAAAATTCTTCCCAAGCTGTTGCTTTCCACCTCAGATGTGTCGAGGTATGTCCTTCAACAGCTGCAACATCTGCCTGTGACATCCTGTGGCATCCAGGAACCTTTTCCCCTTGGCCAATCCAGTGATAATCATAATTCTCATCATGATATGATGATGATGGCAATAATAGCTATGATGAGGAGCGACTTTTTAATCAAAGCTTTTGATTTTTGTTGTTGTTTTTTGTTACTCTACAGAAAGTAGGGAATGTAATGAGAAAGGGATGATCAATAGCTAACTCATGTAAGCACAGTTAACTATTAGGAGACAGCAAATGTTGATTCCGACAGAAAATGTTAACTACAAAACCTAAGAAGCCGGATTCACCCTAATCTTGTCAAGATAGAGGGGACAAAGATCATCTCAGAAACCGCTGTATCATTGCCCAAAGGACCACGCATGCCCCAGGGAGAAAGGTGAAAAGTGCATTGTGAGGAAGACTACTAGCCTTCATCAGGAAGACCCCCGAGGAAGAGGAGAAGGCTTCCTCAGTGCAACCACCAGGACACACAGTGCATGCGTGGCACGTATGCTAATGATATTAATGACTTCTGAGAAATGATTTGTATAACCACGCCTGTCCCAAGGAATGTGATGAATATTCATGATTTAACCCATAATATTGTGTGGTAGGGAGCACCGGGGTGTGTGTGTGCTGGAGGAGAGATGCCCCCACATACCCAGTACCGAATAAAGCAAATACCCACTTCTCTGACTCTGTCTCTGAAGTGTCTCCTGGCCTGGTTTGGGGCAAATCAGTAATAAAAACTGCTTGATAAAAAGGAATTTGAGTAAAACTAAAAAGGAATGTAGCTTTTCCTGCTTGACTTAAAAAAAAAAAAAAAAAAAAAAAAAAAGATGTAAATGCAAAGAAACAATTCAATGCTATGGGAAAAAAAGCATCCTGGAAAACTCGTCTGTGCTTTGTAATGGGGCTGTGGGGTTTGGAGGAACCATTAGTGTTGGACATCGTCAGCTCTGGGGCTGTGGGGCCAGGTGTGTGATTGTAGAACATTTCTTGTAAACATTGGAGCTTCAAATACATGTTTCATTCACCCAGTCTTTATGCAAGGCTGAATAAATTACACCAGCCCTGTCTGTCTAAGGTAGCTGCAGTAGTGGCTTTTTCAAATTGTTTAATTTAACAGCTTCTGTGCTATTCATTCAAATGGTTTCACTCTCCCAGCCAGGGTCCCCCAGTGTTCCCACAGTTAGTGACAGGGGCTGGAGGGCTGAGGCCAGGTGCAGGGAAGAATTTTGGCTTGAAGGGTAGAAAGAAGGCAGTAAATCAAACTGAAATTTCTGAATGTTATTTTATTCTACTAATTTTATCTGAGTTAGTACTTGAAATTTTTCAATGAAGCTTTGGTAAACTTCTGCTTCAGCAGCTTTCTCAGTTATGTGTATGTCTGTGTATGTTTTTCAACTGATTCTACCATCTATGTGGTGAAAAACCTGAAGAAGATAAAAAAAAATGCAAAATAAGTATCTCCCAAGATGTTCAAGTGAATTATGTAGAACCTAACCAAAACCTAATTCAAAAATATTTTTAGATTTTTTTTGTAACGGTAAAGAATCAGTTTTTCTTAAATTGCTCTGTTGGTGTTTGTTTTGGGTTTTTTTGTTTGTTTGTTTTTGTTTAATCGATGTCCCTGGTGGCAGGGGAAACTCACAGCCACTGTAGAGGGGAAGTGGATTGATTTTTCCAAGCCAGAGTGATGGTGGGTGCTCCATGCTCTTGACTCTCCCTGTTCTTGTGCAGGGTAGGTGCAGTGCAAATGAAGAGTCCATGGCATCTGGGGGCTTAGTTCTGTGGCTCTTGGGACCAGGAGGGTCAGGGGAGAGCTGAAGGAGGGATCAGGGTAGAGAAGTAGTTAAATAACAATAATAATGTTATTTCTGTTCATAAATGTTCACTTATGGTAACTCCTTCCTCAGATGCCTTGCCTGATTCTTATCATGGTCCCTCTGGGTTGTGTCATTATATTTGGTGGGTCAGTACTTTTCTGCGATTTGTTTTATCCATATTTGTCTCTGAGCTCTGTAACCCTATGCTGGAGCTCTCTATATGACCTATTTTTGTGAGGCAGCACTAACACCTTCCAGGGGTTAGTGGTTCAGTGGGCTGAGACTTGCAGCTTTCCTCCAGCTCGCCCTCGCTGCTCCCTTTTTGGGTTGTTCTTCTTTAGTACAGCAGATTTAGCCACCCCTTTGTCCTGGGGGCCTCACTTCATCAGCTCCCAGCTGGCCCCACTTGTGCAGCCACATGGAGAACGAGCAGGATTGCTTCACCTTTATCCCAAACACAGCTGGTGCATACACTGTGATTTATTTATCTTTGCCTTTTTCTCCCATTTAACATAATGCCACCTTGTCAATGCCACCAAACCTCCAAGAGCTTGGGGCTTACAATGTTGATGTATTTACAAGCAAACACTCTTCATAAAGGTTAAAAGAAAATATTGGTGATGTGCACACCACACATTGTCATCACAAAACCAAAATGGCACAACAATCCATTCATCAGAATCCATTACTTTTTGTAGCTCAGGTGTTACGTGGAGAAAAAACAGGGTCAGACATTTGTCACAGCCCCAGGCCCCCAGGACTACATCCTTCCCTCTGTCCCTCCAGTCTCCATGTCCCACACAGACAGACTGCATGGCAACATGAGCTCTTTTATCCAATAACTCACTCAAGAACCACAGCTCTGTGAGGAGAAGCCAACCAACACTCCATTTAATTCTTTGGTATCAGCTTTGGGATGTGAGGATGCTCACTCACGCACAGCACTGACATGCATTCCTGCCTGACAGCAAGCAGTTTATCTCCCAGACAGAGGGCTGTGTGGAGTTATGGAAGCATGAAATACACACACCGGGAAACAGGGGAGGGGCTGGTGTAAGGGACAGAACTATCTGCCTTACAGGTGTGCTGACAGTGTGTACAGTGGTGACACTGAGCAGAGAAAGTCTGCACACAAGGTGATTTTGCCTGTTGTTGTTCAGCACAATTTGAGGCTGAAAAGACCCCATAAAGGGAGCCATTCGGAAAAACATCCTGTGCCGAATCAAATAGTGCTGTCCAGGACTACAGCTGCTGCGCAGTGTGTGCTGTGCAGGACACGTGTTGTGGCTGGTGGTGCTGACATGGGCACGGGGCCCCTGAGCTGCCCCTCGCCAGGGTCATGCCAGGCACATGCTGCCACAGGCACTGCCCTGCCTGTGGCCAACTGGTTCTCTTGGCTTTGCTCGTGATGCCACTCAGACCTAGACCAGAAAACGATAAAATGGAAAGAAATTCTCTCTGGACCACTGCGGCTTTGATGCATTCATTATTTTAGTCTCATTTCTGCCTACAGTAAGTGCTGGATCCAAACCACACCCAACTCACCTTGGCATGGAAGCTGTTTTCTGCCTTTCTCAACTCAAACTGTTGTTCATTTGCTCTGGTTTTGACCTATGAATGATTTTTATCTTCCTTTTCCCATCAGCACTGAGCTCTCCCACTATTCTCACTACGTCTTTATGGCTGTCCCTGATGGCTGCACCTCCTCACTGGCTCCAAGGGGGAAATGCCAAAGCTCCGGGAACCGCAGGGACCTTTCCTGGGAACAGGGTGCCTGGTGCGGCTCTGCCAGCTGGGGACACCTCTCATGACAGTGGCAAGGACTGTCCCCTTGCCTGCAGCGCTTTGGGCACCTGGAAGGAGGGGGAGATCCAGGTGATGGCTTGTTTAAAGTGGATGGCAGGCTCCTGCTGTGGTGCAGATTTCAGCTAAGGCAGTATAATTTTGATACCTTGTAAATCCTATCAAGTAGTGTTAAACAACTACACATAATTCTATGCCTAAATTCTACATTAAGGTTGACTATATGTTTTTAACTAGATAACTATTTAACTTACAGGTAACATGAGCAGGTGTTGGGTGAGGGTTGGTGTTCGCCACCCTTTTTTTTCGTCTTAGAGCTCTCGTAGGAAACGTGTCTAACAACAGGCTCTGTTATGTATTCAGTTTGTTCTGGATGCTTGCAATGGCAAGGGATACAAAGGGAA
Source organism: Daphoenositta chrysoptera (assembly GCA_013397915.1). Classification (NCBI taxonomy): domain Eukaryota; kingdom Metazoa; phylum Chordata; class Aves; order Passeriformes; genus Daphoenositta; species Daphoenositta chrysoptera. The sequence goes on from VZRO01006422.1 coordinate 137,867, forward strand.
AACAAGTCAAGTAATAAGGGAACTGCAAGAAATTGTGAAGCAATAAGCACTGCAGTGGGGGAAGGCTTTACAATAAACTGTTCAAAAGGATGTGAAAGCAAAGGAAATATTGCTATCAGTGGAGCAGAAATAGTTTTATAGTTTTAAAGTCAATCCCTTTAACTGTACAAACTGTTAAATGAAAGGTTGTGTTTAACAAGTTGAAACAAGTTGCAAATTTTTAAAAGAAATGGGTTTGCTGAGACTGTGACACACATTAAATAGCTGGCAGGGCTGCCTGATGTGTATTTGAAAGGAGGCTCCTGTGTCTTTCTGTAATTAATTTCATCGCAAGTGTGATACGTGCATGCCTAACACACCACAAGATAATGTGCAGATGTAGATTGTTCATAGCACTATCATTAATTCCACCACTGTTGACAATCAGCTCATGGAAATCAGTTGTCAAATCCCAGCTGGATCCTGCAATACAGATTTTGAACCCTTCCCATGAGACATGAAGTGCTGCATTCCTGGAAAGTGGAAATCAAAACTCTTGTGAATTGGACGGCCTCATTTGCTACAGCTAATTACAGCTGGGTTAGTTCTGCTCCACATTAGCAACATCTTTTGAAAACTTCAAGTAAAAAAAGAAAAAATACTTTCCTGTACTTGGGAGTGGGGCATCTGCCTCACTTGAAGTCAGCACTTGGTGATATTTGTTCCATGCAGGTTTTGGTGGTGCGCTGGCTCTTGGTTATGCACAGGAAATGGTATTTTGAAAGGCTGGAATTTACCATGATTGCTGATGATACCTGCAAGCACACTGGAGAGGACAGGGGAAGGACCAAGGGCTCGACAGCATCCCATAGCAGCTGTTCCTTACATCAGCTGAGCATCCCCACTTCTCAGAGCAGAGCCTGAAACAGCCTCTCAGAGGGTCAGTGATCCAAGGTGATCAGCTCAGAGGCTGTCTACTCTTGAAGAGCCGATGCCTGAGAAGGACTAACATAGCAGCTTTCAGATGTTTACAAATAACCCGAGAAATAAAGCATACAGATGTTGAACAAGTTTGTGCACTCACAGCTGAGCACTTAGAGCAGCTTAAACTTAGACTGGTGCATCCAAGACTGGATATAGTTGGGGTGTATGGAAGCAGGCCTGAAAGGGAATTGATGGGCTGTGTCTGGGAACTCTTTCTCTAGAGATGCAGACACCAGATTTACCAGGAATTAGTGTCTCGTACCTTCCCCTCTGCTGTCAGCAGCTGGTGCCCAAGTTGGGGGAACGGAGCTTCCTGGGGGTCAGGACTCTTCCACTGCCTCTTTCTTACCATCCCCTGACACCAAGAACTGGCCCAGACTCAGACCAGGAGGGTGTCAGCACCTTGCACTGATTATCAAACCTTGTGTCTCTTAATCAGCAGATCCTGATTAATAATCAGGGAGACCTGAATAGGAAAAGCCAAGGGTCTCTTTGCTTCCTCTCCTTGCTGAATCCACCTGCCCTCTGTGCCCAGTGTCTCCAGAGCTGGCCAGGACACTGACCCAGTCTGCACGGTGGGACTGTGTCAGGCAATGTGGAAGGAGGATGCTCTCCGTGAGGAAGCTCTCTGACAGCTCTCCTGATTTACTTCTCAGTTTGCCTCAGGCAGGACAAAACAGAGCAAATCAATTCTGTGGGCAGCAATCAGGAACTGCTATTAATAGGACTGATTCTCACTGACCTGGAAATACCGCTGATCCTGCCCAGGGATGCAGCTCCCATTCCACACTCCCTAAACAAGCCTTGTTTTCTATGGAGACCGTTCAGTGTAGCAGCCTGCGATTCGTTGTCAGAAGCCTTTCTCTAGGCAAACCCAGGGTGAGACATTCCTGCTGGTTTGCAGTGTGTGTGACTGATCCCCCCGGGGACTCTCCTCCACTGGGAAACAGAATTGCAGTGAGCAATGACATTAAGGGTCATTACTCTCTTATGAGTGGAGAGGTCTGCAGGCTTCCATGGAGCAACATTTCTGGTCAGGAATGAGACCATGAAGGAAGGTTCTCATTTCGAAGGGCTTTTATGCGGTTACCTCAAGCTCACAGTTTCTTTGATGACTAAAGTAGAGCTGAAGGAAGGCACTTGTCAGTAAGACTGATGCTAAAATGCTCCCAAGCTTGAGACGTATCTTACTGGTTTAAAGGAAAAAACCACAAGCAGAACTGGGAGATGAACAGTAATTCATTTGGTTGGTTTAAACTTGTGCTGAGGTTCCTTCTGCCTGAAATTCTGAATTAACAGTTTTGGTTTAATCCTGGCAATTGATTTTTTAAAATAATCATAATTGTTCAGACCATGCCTAATGCATGTTCAGTTCAGCTTCCTGAGAAGTCTTTTGTACAAACCATTCATGGAGGAACACCAAAGGTTTGCTTTTCCTAGCTGAATACCCTGCACGGAGCAGTTGTGAGCTACCTCAGGCAACCCCAGCACCCATGGAATGGGCACAAGAACAATTGCTGGCCAGGCCCTGCACGTTGGAAATAGGAAGGATTCACTGAACATTTTCCCCAGAGACCAGGAGCCATTGTTCCTGTGCAGACCCATTTGTTTCTGAATTGCTGTTCCCAGGAAGTGACCCAGTACTCACTTCAAGGTATGAAAACCACATTTTCTTCTCAATGCTGTATGAAATTTCAACTCCTCCTTTTCCTATTCACCTCGTGTAAAGCTGGTATCAGCCATTATCTGCCAGTGCTATTTTAACATGCTTCAAAGATAATGAAAGTTTCTTCCCATAAAATCCCAGTATCACCAACACTCTGGGTCATGTGCTGGGAAGGGAAGAGAAGCAGAGCCTGTGGCTGGAAAGTACAGCAAGGGCCAGCCAAGGGCAGAGGTGTAGAGCAGCTGCACCTCCCAGAGCTGGGGAGGTCCATGGGTGGGGAGGGCTCAGTGGGTGCCTGCTACCCAGCACAGCCTCTGGACACATCTGAAGAGTGGGCAGGGAACTACCAAACTGGCTCTGGGCTGGCTTCCCTTTCAGGCTGCAAGGCTCCAGCACGCTTGGCTTGGCCAAGAAGAGTGAATTGTTATAGGAGGTTAAAGACTTCTTTCAAAATAGTATTTCTTTATCAATGATCAGAAGGCCTGGGGAGGAAACTGGAAGGACAGTGAAAGGGGTGAGATGATCCCCCCAACAAGGTGGGGTGGTGCCCCAGGGGCCTTCAAGGGTGTGGGAGATGAGCTCAGCTTTTCCTTCCCAATCACCTTCTGACACGTTTGGAGGAGTGAAGTGTCACCAAACTGAGTGTGCTTTAGGTGGTGGTAGCCCCTGTGCAAGAAAAGATATTCCCCTTGGCAAACTGCCTTGTTGCATCTTGCACTGAGAGGGACAAGGAGAATCCGGGCTACATGACCCTTGGGGAAGGGACATATTTCCTTGGCAAACGCTCCACTGCCTCTGTGCAAGCAGTCCTCAGCATGAGGAGCTGCACCCTGTCCTGCTGGGATGCACAAAGCCTCCCCTGCAGCAGGAGCCAATCCTTCCTGCCAGCTCTGTGGTTGCCTTCTCCGTGTCCTGGCCCCTGACATCGCTGGTACAATGCCCAGCTGTGAGCAGCAGCCCCTGGGCCATTGTGGCAGGACATTTACCCCCCTGCCCCCCGGCTCTGTGTATCACAATAGCTGATGCATAAAAGATAACCATGGGTGGAAAAGCCCATCAGCAGTTATCTCTGGCACCAAAGGTGATGTACACCTAGCTAAGAATTAACATCTTAGTCTGGCAAGCCGATGGGGGAAAGATAAGAGATATTTCTGACTTCAGAGTCACCATTTTACAACTATAAAAGATACACGAGTTATCACTGAGGCTAGAAGCCTCTTACATCCCGAAAATGTCGGAGACTTCTCCCCGAGGCTTGGACGCAGCTTCGCAGTTACTTCCCCGGGGATTAAATGAAAGGATCTCGATGTGTGCCCCACCCGCCTTCGGATGGTGAGATACATTGAATCCTAGGTTTATACTATTTCTTCGCTAGCTGTAACTGAAAGGTACCAGTATTGTGCACTGTATGTCAATCTACTAGTAGTAGTTCTTTTTGTTTATCCCTGTGTAGTAATAATTTAAGTCTTCTCTGTTAGTTTTCCTGTCTATTAATAAATAATCCATTTCATAATAGACTGAATCAGCTATTATTAAAGAACTTGTGGATAGAGTGGATTTTTGGGGTGCTGGTCACTTCAATACACCTCCTGCCTGCTGCCATAGGCCTGGGCAAAGACAGGAGCTGAATTTAAAACAAAATCCATTCGTGACAGCCATGTGGGGCTCCTCTGCCCCCTGCTTCAGCCCTAGCCCTTCTTCCCTTCCAGCTGAAGCACTCCTCACCACCCTCAGCCCTCCACAGAGGCCCATGTGCTGCTGGCCCTGGGGAGGGATGGGAAAGATGACAGGGCCTTTCCCGACTCCTGCCCTGCTGTCCCTTTCCTGAAAATCTTGCCTTTTCCTTTGTGACACAGACAGAGAAATTCGTCCTCTGCTCTCCCCCTCCCACAACCTCTGTGTGCCCTCTCTGATCCTTCACTTTGTTCTTGCTCCTTCTCTGCCCCTTTGCTTCTCACAGTTGTCTAGTTTTTGCATTACATAACATGATTGAATCCCCCTCCTTTTAGAAAAAATCTCATACCTGATCCCATTCAGCTTCCCAGCTATAGTTCATCCTGCTTTCATCTGGAAAATTATTTAACATGCTGTACAGGCTTTTATCCATTTTGTTTCTAGACAGTTACCAAACACTTGTGGCCTTAGCGCTGACCTTTTCCCAGTTGGCTCAATTCCCAAATCAGACAACATGAGGGACACAAACCCATGTGTGCTCCAGGCAGTCACTTGGACAGCACGCAGGGACGGACTGGCTGTTCACTCCCACTGGCCCATCCCTCCAGTATATCCATTAATTAGTAATAACTTTCACCTGTTATTCCCTGTTCCAACACTGCTGATGCTCCTGTTTCCGATGTCAGCTGGATGTGTCATTCTGACCCAAACCTGATGAAGGCAGGAGTTACCTGTGAAAATCAGGCTCATCTGCTTTTCTAGTCAGAGAAAAAGCAAATCTGTTTTGGAAGGAGACAAAGAATTGACTGGAGCCTCCCATCCTTTCCTTATTAAACCATTTCCTGAGTGTCAGAGGTGCTGAAAGGGGACATTGAATGTGCCAACACACTGACATGAGGGACCAGTTCCTTCCTCCCTCTGCGTTCAACATCCCTGTCTGCCCCTCATACCTACGAGAGCCCCGGGCACTGGGCAAAAAGACATCACTATGTATTTCCTCCTGGTGCCTTAGGCAGGACCTGAGGATAACAGAGCTTCCTGCTTTTGGGATAGAGCACCACAGCAAGCCCAGCAGAACCTTTGTGTGGCCACAACTACGGCTGGAACTGGCAGCCAGCAACTCCTTCAAAAGCTGACACCCATCAAAGCCTAGCGAGTCACTCCAGGTTCAGAGAAGGAGGAGTTCCTTGAGTGTACATCTGACATGTTCAGTAGGATAAGGGCTGATAATCAAATTTTTCTGCCAGATACACAAATTATTTCTGAATCTCTGTATTACCACTGTTTGTGGACAGAGTCACTGCTGTGAGTAATTTTATTGCTAAGCCATATGGCATAGCTCTTACGTAATTTTATTTGAAAATGTGATTCTTTTAGTTGTGATAGTGCTTTATCTTCTGTTTTGTTGTTCCTCTGTATGTGCATGTTTGGCTCTTGGCACAGGAGGGTGCATGTCCAGGGAACACCCCTGTGAGAGCAGTGAGGGTGTAGCAGCCCCTCAAAGCCAAGCTGGGACAATGATCATCCCCAAGGGCTGCAGGAGCAGCGTGAGAGAAGGAACAACTCCACTCTGGTACTTGGTGAGAAATGAGGATCTGACTTGGGGGTGATGTGTTTTAGAGGGCAAGAAGAGAGCCCCAGGGGGCTGCTCTGGGGATTTCCATCCCTCCAGCCTCCAGAGCAAAGCCAGACTCCAGCCCATGGGGAGCAGGTGGGCAGGTCAAACACATGTCACTTGTTCATGAAAAATCATAGACACCATCTCGTATCAGCCACAAGCACTGGTAAGCCCCAACACCTGGGGTGCTGTTATCTTTAGTGGCAATAAAACCAAACTCACTCACTGAGGCAGAGCTGGGAACTTGCATCTGACACCTCCTTTGGAGAGCTTGAAGGCTGATCACTGCCTTTGAGACCTGCAGAGTTTTCTGTGTCTTGTGGAGGGCTTAAATTTGGGAGGTACAGGTGAGGTGATCAAATAACAAAGTCTTATCACATCTTTGGGCACACTCCAGGATTTCACTGTGTCCCCTGGCAAATCAGAGCAGAAATTATTTTCCAGACTAAGGGTGTACAAAGTGTTTGGCACCCAGGGCTGTGCTCCCGGAGAGGAGACCAACAGTTGGAAATGGAGGGCACAATTAATGAGCTTAACCAGCCATTACAGAGGTGTTAACTCCCTGCTGCAATTACATAGCTGTTTGTTCATCAAAGGAGAAATTTAATACAATAATAATGCAATTATAATATTTGCAATCCTGCACACTAAAAGCCAAAACACAGTGTTTTCAGGAGTGATACAAACACTGTCCCCTCTCCAAAAGGGCCTTTAGATCTCAGAGCTTACAGAAAACTTTCACAATGTACAGCGTGCTCTGGGCATTACCACAATTTCCCCATTTATATTGTTGAGCCCAGAAGTGAGAACAGCACCTGAGCTGTGAGAACACTTCTCTGCAGCCTGATTCCCCTCCAGCCTCAGAGCCTTCATCCATTCACAGCAGGCACTTTTTCTGTCTATAAAGCTCAGTCCCAAAACCTGGTCTTCAAGCAAGTGTTGGAGCTTTTTCAACTCCCTCAGGAAATGTTTAATCTTTTTCACTTTTACCCTGTTTTTAGAAATAAACTCACTGCTGCATTTCATCAGAATTTACTCACAGTTTCACTGCACTTGAACTTGTACTTCTGAAATCAATGAATTGTTTCATAAAAAATTCAGACCAGATATTGCTGGGAGGTGTGGGAATGCTTTTTATTAAAAAACACTTCTTTGTAGAATGTTGTTGATTAAATCTTTGCGACTACTGCTGAGCTAAAAGATTTTGTGGAGGTGGAGTGCGGAAGATTTCTACACAGAACAGACATGATCTGGTGTTCATGCACCATTGGCGTTATTCATTTATTACCTCACTTGAGGGTCAGGGAGATGAGTGGTTTATTAACAATGCAGAGAACAGACACTGCTCAGGTTGTCACTGTAGGGTGATGAGTTGGTCCTGTATCCCTGGCAAGGCCCTCTGAGGGAAGGGAAGAGCTTGAAGGCTCAGGCAGGGTCAATGGTGTTTATTAGAGATGTTCCTGTCTGACATCTAAAACCTCTTCTGCTGAGAGTTTGGCTGAACCATTCCATATTTGCCAATCTGGCTTAAAGGCAAAAGGGAGGAAAAGGAGTTTCCTGAACATTTCTACTCCTGTTTTCACAGTGAAAGACACCCCAGACACCTGTCCTCTGACCCCAGATATCACCCAGAAAGTGCAAACAGTGAGTGCTCAGAGGCTAAGCATTATTAAACATTATGGGCAATGAGAAGGGACAGAGAAATGTGAATAAATCAGATTATCAGGATTTACCACCAGGTTTTTGTTTTGTTTTGGTTTGGTTTTTTAAGTGCAATTTGGTATAAAAGAAACTATTGCCAGGAGACTGCATTGTAAACTGAGGAAAAAATGGAACTGTAACTTGGATTGTTATGGTATTTAACAGCAGTTACTAATGAAAAAGTGAAAACAGTTGCATGCTAAAGGTTGCATTTGACTGAGATGGAGTGGATGTAGATAGAGCATCTCCAGTACATCAGTCAGTCCTGAGCACATGCTAACAGGAAATCAATAATTTCCACCAACATTTGCTCTTTCTATTGTGAAAGAGTTTTAATTAACTTATTGTGAATGGTCAGTAGCTGCTTATTCTGGAAGAGCCATACAGATTTAATGAAGCACCATTCTTTCTGAATTTATGCTGGAAAAGTGACAATGACAAATTTTAAGCTGAACTACTTGCCATATGTGATCAGTTAATGGAAAACCTTCCTCATCCCAATTATTAATTCCTGTCCTGTTATTTTCCCCATTAAGCAGAAGTCTTCTGATGTAGGTAGTGAGTCCGGGAGCAGACATGCCACTTTCACTTGGCAGTAAAGCCATTTGGGCACAGGAAAATCCCTTTGGCCCAGGTCATGGCCATCTACTACTTGTTTGGTGCTTTCTACAGATATTATTGTGTCTGACAGCAGTAAGGGCCATGTGCAGGAGTGGAGTTGAGGAAGGAGGGCTGAGCTCCCCCCAGCCACACTGTTTTGCTTCTGTGTTCATTTCCTCAGATAACTCCAAACGTCACTGAGCTTTGGAGGCTCAAACAGACAAGATTTTGGTCCATAAGGAGAAGACAAGCCCAAAATAAGAAGACAAGCCCAGTGCTAGCTGCACTGCAGCCCCCAAAGAAGTGGCTGTGGAAGAGATCTGAGAAGGAGGCAGAGCAGCTGAGCTTGTTTTCTTACCTGGACAGATATGAGATGGTGGTGAGGGCTGGGTGCTCCACTGGGTGATGGAGCTTCTGCAGTGCCAGCACCTGCCTAACTCACTCCCCTGAGCTGTGTGGCAGCAACATCACAAGGACAATGAGCAGAGGATTGGGCTCCCTTTGAAAGAGCTGTTTATACCTTGTTCTGCATTACCAGTGTTCATGACTTCCTCCTGCACCACCTCCAGAAGTGGCCTGGTTCCCACCTGACCCAGAGTTTCATACTGGTATAATCAGGGGATTTCTTAAGCACAAGGTCAGAGGTTTCTTGAAGATGGTGATGAAGGTGGGAGTACACACAGCTGTCCCAGTTCAGGGGGAGTGAGGCACTGGAGTCCCTTTATACCTTTCTAATGACATTGCTTTATTTATTTACTTCTTTTACTTAGTTCTGTATTGATGAAGTCCTTCAGCTTTATGTCCCATGGGTTATCACTGTGTAGGAGGGCTGTGCTGGGAGACCAACACGGTGCTACAAACAGGAGAGACACATACAGCATCACTGTGCATTCATTAGCACCTTTGTACACTTGAGGCAGCAACATTAAACAAAATAGTAAATAATCCAGCCCCCTACAGCCATGGGCATCTGCCAGCTCCCAGTCTGGCTTCCCAAAGGAAAGCACGTGCTTATTTCTCACTGTTGCCAGTTATGAGTCAGAGAAATGACCCGGGTTCCTTGAAAAAGAAGAGACAGGAAAAGCTGCAGCAACACCGGACAAAATGAATCAACATTTCCAAGAGAGAACTTAGCAATGGCAGGAATAACAAATGGGGAAGTATTTTCATGAGGAGTCAACTCCATGTCTTTCAGCAGTGACTTCTTTCTGAAGATCATCTGTGCACATGCTGCAGTTAAAAGCTTCACATAGTTGACAAGACAGAAAGTCAGCAGTTAAACACATCATAGAGACTCCTCAGGGAGATGAAAGGAGGCATTAAAAACACCAAACCTTGTGTAAAGGTTAATTAAAACATTAATAATGCAAGGTTTCAATTATTCATGCATAAATAAAAAGACAGTTAATGGTAGACACACACATGACACTGGGATAGAGAGGGAACACATGGGAGCTTTGACTCAGCACAGGAAGTTACTGTAGAGCACAGAAAATGCTGGGCAAGAGGGTGAGGTGAGAGCAGGGATCACAGGGTGTTGCGGTGCCTTTTTTAAGCGTGGCAGGTGTAGCAATCCGCAACCTTCCCAGAGAGCACGGCCCCGCTGCCCGGCGGTGATAAAGGAGGTGAGGGAGGGTCCCCGCATGGGGTTCCACAGAACAACTTCAATTTACATGTCATTAAGGTTCCCAGAGGTAAAGACCAAGACACAGCAGGGTCGTGGGGTTTTGTATGGGGATGAGGAGGGCGGAGAGAGCTCGAGGGCCAATGGTCTCAGGTCATGGAGGTGGTGCATGGGCGGGGTTGGGGTACAGGGGCCAACAGGGAAAACCCGAAGGAGTGGCCAGGAATGGGGACTAATGGGAGAGCGGGGAAGGGAGAACAATCTGGAAGGGGAGACATATAGGGTAGAAAAGGGGAGGAGAGATACAAAACCAATAGCAATAATGAAAGGTGCATACATAATGCTGAGAAAGCAAAGGATCTTGGGAGGAGCGAATCCGCTCACCCTAACCAGAGATCTCCTGGCTGTTGCTTTTGAGGAGGAGATGGAGAATTTTATGTTTTAGCCTTATAGGCCCCCACACAGGTCTCCACAATAGGGTGCAGGGAGAGATGGCTGGTGGTACCTGCCCTGATCAGCTACAGTTCCACAGATCTCAAGGGCAGTCCTTGTGTCCCCATCCCTCCAGCAACCCCAGGCTCAGGGATCAGGAGAGTGTTGGCTCATATCTGAGTGTGGCATGCGAAGGGCATGGGATGGGCAGGACCACCACATTTAATCCTCAAATACGATGTTTCTGTACAGTAACAACTGAAAAACCCCATCATATTTTTACACTTTTATTTTCTACAGCTCATAGAATCATAGAGTCTTAGAGCAGCCCAGGCTGGAAGGGACCTTGAAAGATCATATACTCCAATACTTTCTGGGAAAGGAAGCCCAGAGTGATTTTCTCGCATCCTGACCAGCTGCATGTGGAATCCTCCAATGACAGAGGCCTGTCCCTGGGAAGGTCGTTCCAGTGAATGACTGTTCTCGATGTTAAAAGTTTCTTTCATATTGAGATGAAACGTCTTCATTGCCTTCCCCATGGGGCTCCTCCTACAGAGAGACCCTCCATCCTCTTCAGATCTCCCGTGCATGTCCTGGGGTACTGTGATGGGGTCCCCCCTGAGTCGAGTCTTCTCCAGAAGAAGAGACTGAACTTCTTCACTCTTTCTTCACAGGGCAGGTTCTCCAACCCTTGGGTCATCCATATTGCCCTCCTTTGGATCCCCTCCAGTCTGTCTGCTTCATTTTTGGATTGTGGGGACTAGAACTGTGGATGACCAGCAAGGCTGGGGATCAGGCAGGTGACACTACTCTCCAGCCTGGAACCCACGATGGCCTTCACACAATGCTGCCAGGACTGTCATCCCTCATCTGTTCTTGATGTGACTGCCTCAGACGCTCAGAGCATCGCTTCCAGCCTGCTGGTTCTGGACCCGCACCTGCACTTCTGACACATCTTCCCCTCTCTGTGCCCCCACCACCGTGTGTCTGTGTAAACACCGTTTCTGTGTGGTCATAATTATACTCTCAGTTTCTCTCTTTGAGCTGTCTTTGACAAGTCATTCAGAGTTTGCCTGCTTTCATCAGCTTTTACAGTGAAGGAAAGTTGGCAGGCAATTCTCAACTACCTGACTTGTCTCTTGTCTGATGATTGATTTCCAGTGGGAGTAAGTTTTGATATTTGAAAAGATCCAACCTATTATTATTGAACATTTGAGCTGTGTAATGGAAGTATCTGTCTGACAAACCCAGAAGGATATTTGAGCAGAAGGCTCAAAGGCTTAAGGAAATTCTAGATCATGTATAAAATATTGCCCAGTGCATTGTCTCTGATGTCAGACATAGAATGAAGAGAGGCCACAATGTCAGGAGAATGCAGCCAGGCTGGGGAAAAATAAAGGTGCAAATGGAATATTTTAAAAAAGTGAGGAGAAATGTTAGCTTTTGTGAAGAATGAAAGATATGGCAGACAATGGGATGAAAACGGCTGATTCTGACCTACATACCCAGGCAGAATCCCTGCTGACAGAGAGGAAAAATGATGCCTTTGAACTGCAGGTGATATCAAGACTCTGGGCAGAGAGAGCTGATGAATCCTGTTGAAAAGGAAAAAAATCATAGCAGCCCCCGTGGAGCCTGCGCTCTCACTTCGTCAGGTCAGCAGCCCACTTGGTGTGCAGCCTGGGCTCCACCTGTGGGTTGGGAACAGGAAAGCAGAAACATCCCCCTTGGGAATGGACAGAGATCCCCCCTGGGGACAGACAAACCTTCCCCTTGGGGACGAGACCTTGACCATTAGCTCAAGGATGGAGCTCTGCTGGCAGGAGCCAGGCACCCAGCTGAGAGGGCTGCCGAAGGCTGGTGACCAGAGCATGCCCTGGGAGTGCTGCCAAGGGGCTGGTTTCCAGCTCCGAGCTGAGCTCCCGTGTCTTGCACAAACAGGTGTGTTTTTCCTGGAAAACAAGCAAAAGTTGCTGTGTCAGCCATAGAAGTGTCCCTTGGTACCTCACAGCCCGAGCCAAGTACCAGCTGCACTGGTATGAGACTCACTGTACAGAACAGGTACTCTTAAGGGCAGAGCATGTGCTCAGTCGTGAGCTACAACAGTGCCTAATGTACACAGGAAAGCTGCAAGTTTTGGAGAAATCCCTTCATTTTGGGGCAGATGGGAAAAGACATGTCTTTTCTCCTTCAGCACTGAGGAGAAGACATCATCATCCCTCACCTCATTTCCAGGCACAGTCTCACCCAGGTAATTGCCATTGCTCCTCTGTGTCTGAGCCCAGTCTCACCTGGGTCACTGCTATTGCTCACCTGTCCCTAGGTACAACCTCGTGTTTTCTCCTGCTCTTGGGTCCCCAGACCAGCCACAGACCTGGCAAGGAGCAACTCAAATATACACCTGTATTCCAGACACCAGCAGATTTTGAGAGCAAGGGAGGGCGGTGGTGTTTTCCCACAGTGATGAATCCACGTCCGGAGAGCTGCAGTGCCATGTTCAAACGCAGGGCGAGATGCTGCCTCATTAAGATATTATTCTCTTTTTACTAATCAAGTCAGCATGAATAATTTTGCTTATGATTGTGTTTGATTGTATTACGGAATTATAGACTTGAAAAGCTCTTTTTTTTTCCAAGTCTGCAGAAAGCAGCAGCACCATTCCTGCACTATTTTTAGTGGATGTTGCAGAGAATGTACTCTGTGCCTGTCCTGTTTCACTGCCAGGATTGTACACCTGGAATTCCAAGCGAAAAAAGAAAACTGAGCAGTGTTAAAAGGAAGTTGTACACCCATCTACATATTGCCTGAGGAGGTAAAAGGCAGCTCCTGCCTCCATTCCAGACTGACTGTAGTGCTTCTAAATGAACTCAGTGGTGCCACGATGGCTTTAAAGCTCACAGACAAAATTGCATTTTAAAAATCACACATAACTTGCCTACACTTACCATACCCCAAAATGAAGGGGAAATGTTTTCTGCTCCAATGACAATGAGCAATTTACCTGTCATGCCTGAGGTTATAATTACAGGTGAAGGCTGGATAAATGTGGGAAGTGAATTTCCCTGTAACATTAAACCGCAATGACGGTCCTTTCAGGTCACAGAGGTTCTGAGGCCATCACATAGCACAGCTTCACCCTTCAGTAAGATTTATGGGTAGCTGCTCTTTTCCAGATGGTTTTCCAGATGGGAGCTGCCAGAGCAGTGAGAGCCCTACAAGCTGCTGGAGCAGCCACACCAACCCCAAGCCCCTGGGTGTGGGGCCCTGGACCCTCGTTGTGGGCTCAGCATCTTGACTGAGACTTCCTGGAGATCTGTGGCTGAGGAGCAAGCCTATCCAGGGAACAGGCAGGAGCATAGAACAAGCAGTGGGAGTGAGGAGTGCCCCAGGATCTGGCAGTGTTCTGTTCCATGTTAACAACCAAGTACTGGTCAAACCACACAGGGGAAAAAAGAGTTCTGGCTACTCAGTATTGTGATAAATCCCTTGGATGTGATACAAACCCAGCATCTGTGTGGAAAGCTTTGACTTCAGCATTAGACAACGTTACAGTGCTGCTCATGCTACAGCCACAGAGTGACCTGACCCACCTGGGCCAGGGTCCCCATCCAGCTCAGAGCCACTGCTCCTCCAGCATGGGGCATTGGGGCTGTGTAGGGAGCGGGGCTGGCAGCCTGCAAGTGGGGGATGACACAGCCGTGGGCTTCTGATGTGCCAGGGGGACACTGGGAGGAAGTGGGGGCCAATTTTCCTCTTGTAAGGCTCACACTGGGCTGGCATCTGTAGTGTTCCGTGTCTGTGCCTTACAGAAAAATGCTTCAAATAAATCACCAAAACCATTTGGAGGTAGGAAAAGAAATCCCCGTCTGGCAAGAGTTGAAGAGCTCCACCTGGTTATCTTGCCTGAAATACAGCAAAATGCTGACTTAGGTACATGTTTTCAGTGGAAGATTTTCTGGTACTAAGAAACTTTGTAATCTGGTTGAAGAAACAAAAGAGTCTGACTGGGAGCTAAAGAATTAAATGGATCAGTAGCAAGGCAGGAGCTCTGGGAGTACTGGAGATTGAAGCTGGGTCACACAACCAAGCGACTGGTACCTGCCCCAGCTCTGGTAATGACCTGTGACCAGGTATTCTTTGTTTAGGAGACGGACCCCGGAAAGCTCCTGCTGTTGTGGGGATGCTGCAAATGGAAGAGGTCCTTCCCACAGGGCTGTGCTCCACCCCGCTGGGGCCAAGGGCCAGACAGAGCCTCGCTCCAGGCGTTGTGGTGGCTTATGAAATGCAGGAGCAATGGATCCCTTGAACATCATTAACGCTTGGCTTCCCGTGACCCCAGCCCATGCTTGCCCTCTGTAGGGTTAATGCAAATACCCTGCAGACATGGTCCCTTGTTACGGAAGTGGCAGGAGCTGTTCAGCTGTGAACAAATGAGATGTTACCTGGCTCTTCAGCTGATTGCACACGCCCCTGCACACACAGACAGAAAAATCACATTTTTCTCCAGTGGATCCTAAAGAAGAGACTATAATAAGATTTTGTGCATAGCCTGTTGATCTGCATGTTGACACCCACAGTTCCAAGGTACACAAGGAAAGTGAAAGGAGATAAGATGCAATATGATTCTCTAATGGATGCTGAGGATTTTCTGGGGAAGGGATTTTTTTTTTCTTTGTTTACTAAGATTTCAAAACGAACACTGACATTTATACAAAAAGGAGCTTTTTATTTTCCCCTGAAGGTTAACAGCCTGCTGTCTCCCATAGTGAGTTATCCTGTGGGCACTGCTAGCACAGGTAGAGGAATTGCTTCTAGTCCAACTGTCAGCACCCAGCAAGGCAAAAATATTATGGAGTTAATAATGGATTTAATAACAATCCATTATCAATAATTCCATCACTCCCCTCTGGTTCATGGTGGGCGGCGCTGCTGGTTCTCAGTGCTGGGCAGGGAGAGTCTGGGTGCCTTCCTGGTCTACCTTCTGTGTGTGCCCAAAAGACGTATTGGCTGGCACTGACACAGCAGGATCAATCATTAATTGCCTGTGTCTTGGGCCCAGAATTTGCCAGACACACCCTAGGCCACCTGAGTACATGTGACAGCAGCGGTGGCAGTGTTGGCATGACAACAGCCCCTGGAGGGAGGAGGGAACGGAAGGGCCACGAGGGTGAGGGTTGGGATCCATTGCAATAAAGGCAGCAGAGACAAGACCAGGATGTAAAAGCATCCACTGAGTAGTGATGCTGTCTTTGTCCAGTCCGTTCATCTGGAACATTGGCTCTTACACCAGTGACAGGCCAGTAAATCAGTAATTCCATTCCCTTGGCCCATCAAGGAGCTAACAGGACAAACTACCATTGAAATGGTAAAATATATTAAAAATTCGTGCAAGCCTGCATTAACTACTGCTGGAAAAAGCACCCCAAACCATGTCCATGCAGTGTCCTGCAGTGTGAAATGGGATTAAGGCTTTCCTCAAAGTGCCCCAGGGCTGGAACCCACAGTTGTATCTAATGGCATCACAGCCAAAGGAAAAACCTCCAAGTGTTTGCCAGCCTTTTTGCAAGGCTCCAGCTGATGGTTTTGTGCCAAATGAATAAATAAGTTTTACTCTGCTCTCCCACAGAAGGCAGATAAGAAGCCAAAAAACGAGGTAAGAAGCACAGCAGAAGAGCAAACATATTTGCTTTAAGGAGGGGAAGCCACAGCTAAGTTTCTAGACCATGAAGCTACAGGCTGCCTCAAATGAAATTAATTTAATTGTTTACACATTTCCTCTGTAGAGATGTGGGCACTGAAATGTGCATCCGCAGGCGAGGTAGGGAGGTCTGGCAAACACTCATGTCACCCCTTGGCATGGTACAGATGCCATGTCTGTATCAGGGGCAGCTGGGAGAGGGATGGATGCTCCAGGCAGTGCCTGGTGTCTGCAGCCTCCAGTTCTGCCCCGCTGGCACCAGCCACCCTGCCTGGCAGACCCAGGAGAGACCCTGTGTGGGAGCCAGGGCTGCCCAAGCCTCATGAGGAGGGGGCTGTGTGGGGGCCAGCATGGCACCCACTGACATGGCAGAAGCTCCCACCTTCTCCCCCCTCCCAGCTCTGCCTCCAAACAAGGACTCTGTGGCTTCATTGCCAGGAAGATTCTGCATTATCATTCTCCAAATTACTTTTTGCTCATTTGGCCAAGCCCTAATTAATCTTCTGTCAAATATTTTTTCCTTCTGCCAAAAACACAGCTCCTATTACTGTTTCTCACATCCACTTCGGCCTAACGGTGTCTGTAAATAATGAATTTACATAATGAACAGAATTTATGAAAACCAATTGCTCTCTGTGTAGGTGACCTTGTGACTCCAAACATGCCAGTGCGCAGGGATGCAGGGCAGTGGGAAGCTGCTCATTGGGTGTGCAAGCACCTCGCCATGCATCCCTTCCTGGCTTCCTGCTGCACTTAAAAGCCCAAAATGTTCACACAGAAATGTGCTGGGCTCCCTCAAAAGTGATGGTGACAGTGGTTGACCATCTCCAGTCACAGCAGTATCAGTGGCACCACCTGCTCACACTGGGGACCCTTCTGGCAGCACCCAGCAAATCTGCAGGGACAGAATCAAATCCAGAAACAAACCATTCTCTACTTATCCTCTGCTAATGATCACTGTGCAACTGCAAAGATTAGATTTTGGGGATGTGCACAATGCAGGACGATAATTAATACCAATACTATACAAACACTGAGACCTTGTTGCTCTCTACAGCTCCCTGACAGGAGGGTGCAGCCAGGTGCAGGTCTGGCTCAGTTCCCAGGTAACAAGTGACAAGACAAGAGGAACTGGCCTCAAGCGCTGCCACCTCTCCCTGTGACACTGGTACGGATGGAGCAAGCACAGAGGGACAGGTCTGCGCAGCACTGAATCGCAAGAACAGCAATGGGAATGTGAGAAACACCCGTGTGGACAACTCTGGGAAGGAGGACAGCTGGCTCTGGTTTCTTTGTTTCATAATGGGAGAGTTTGACTGTGACCACAAAAGTTAGAGGCCAGAAATAACTGAATGTTGTGATAAATGAAAGGCAGTGATAGAAAGTTTGCTGGTGTTTCCCAGTGAGGAAAATGCCCCTAATTCCTTGGACAATGATGGAATCCAACATGCTCAGACTTTTATTGATATTTTAAAAGAATTAGGATAAAAATTTGGATGAATGAAGAGAAAGGTAAAGAAAATTGTCTGGTAGAAAGTTCAGTATTTCAAACTCATTTTGGCTTGGAATAGGAGGAAAAATTTGCTTTTCACATCCTTTTCCAACAGATCTAGTTTACTGAATTTCCATAATGAGTCCACCTCACCTTCATTTTTAAATAATTCCAGAGGTGATGTGGAGAACTGCAAAAGTGATCTCATATAAAACCTCCTGAAATGATAAAACTTGGGCTGAAAACTTAACTCACTGTGCAAATACAAGGTTTCTCTGAGCTTTGTTGAACATGTGGAGCTGGCAGCAAATGAAGGCCTTACCCTACGGCTTACCTAGAACAGCTTAGCCAGATCACCAGTGGGTATCTCAAATATTTTTTAAAATATCAGGCTTTTCTAAACATCACTGTAAATTTCCCACCTAATTTTGTAACATCAAACCTGCCCACATTTTTCCCTCCTCAGTCTTCCATTTGCTCATGAGATCATGGAGTCCCTGCTGAAATTAAGTTTATCACTTAAGAAAAAATATATTTGAGTTATAACTGTTAACTCCAGCTGAAATAATTCTATGGATTCTCCTGAACGCAAAGAAAATCGAACAGGAGATCAGAGCTCTATAACTATGTGATTTATATGTATAAATGTTAAAGGCATCAGCTAATCAGAGAATTAAAACTGTCAGAAGCTCTGAGTGTGGCTCTGTGGCAACACCCAGCACAAATTTTCTTGCTCCAGGATTTTATCTGCAAAGGCACCCTGTGTCCTCCAGACCTGGTTTGTTATTCCCAGCATGAGGCTTCAGTTCTTTCCATGACATAATAACTGATTTGCACAGAGTTTTAGGATCTGGGATTTGGAAGCACACTCCTTTCTGGTACAGCTCGTGCTGGATAAATGGTTATATGGACTTTTGGTTGGACCTGGTGGCTGTTTGTGTCTTCTGCTGTATCTCTCGCGGTGGGAAATGGGATTATCTTTCATCTTGCAGAAATAACAGACTTATAGCCCTGATAATCTGTTTATCTAAGGTAAAACCTGTAGGTAGAGGTTATCTTTTTAATAGAACTACTGGTATGGTAGGTGAATTTTCAGATGTGAAGTGCTCTCACCTTCCAGAAGCCACCGTTTNCACTGGTATGGCAGGTGAATTTTCAGATGTGCTCTTGTTTTTGAATTATTGTCTGTTTTCGTCCAGCTGTATCAGGTGTTGACGTGAGGATCATCTTCTCTGCCATAAATCTCCGTTGGTCATACTGCCAGTGCCTCGTGGCTGCAGCAGCCACCCCACCCCTTGTGAGATGAGCAACATCATTTCTGTCCTTGGAGGGAAAACATGACAGACTTGGAATCCCCCGAAACAGTAGTTTTAAAAATAATCTCACGAAGCTACTTATGTAAAAGTTAATTTGATTTAAAAATCCCCTATAGAATGGAAACTTCCCTTGGATTTCCATTGCAAAGAATCAGGAAGGAGCTGCTTTCACAGCTGGTGCTGCGCTGAGCTGTGGGTAATGCAGGCAAGCCGGACACATAGGAAGGATTACTCTGGCTACTTACATCCTCCAAGATGCTTTTAATTGCAAACAAGGATAAAACATTAAAATACCATAAATATAAAATATAAATATAAAATATTTCTAGTATTTTTTTTAACGTTTGC
>VZRO01006423.1:0-35385 GCA_013397915.1 Daphoenositta chrysoptera
TCAGTCAGAATATAGGACAAGAGCAAAAAAGGTCTCCCTGCTTGAAGGACAGAAGAAAAAATTAAAACTACTTGCATGCGCAGAAGTCATAGCAATTGATTTTTCAGGAGTAAATATCAAGACTGCCTCATCGAGACCATTGCTTCTAACAATTATGTCTACTTTGTAGCATAAAAACATGATCAGGACTTCTGTTGATGTATGCTGAACAACTTTGAACCAGGTATTTATATGGATAACAAGAATAATATCATTTGCTCCTGCCTGGTTCCTGGTTCTGTATCCTGTAAGGAAAGCCCATGGCACAGCATCTGCAGTGTTACCAGCAGCCAGATTACACTGTGGA
Organism: Daphoenositta chrysoptera; assembly: GCA_013397915.1. NCBI lineage: Eukaryota > Metazoa > Chordata > Aves > Passeriformes > Daphoenositta > Daphoenositta chrysoptera. The sequence continues at coordinate 347 of VZRO01006423.1, forward strand.
GATCTATACAAGCTGCAGTCAAAACTTTGGACTAAAAAATATTTATTATCTTCACAGAGTTTCAGATCCTTTCAGTTTTACAAAAAGAACTTGCACCTACACAGCAGAGGTTAAGTTCAGGTACTCCTAAGGAGTACTCTCAAAGGAATTCTTCAAGAACTTCAATTCTTCAAGACAGAGAAAAGTATACCTTGTTTAATTGCTGGTCAACCAAAGGAATTTAATTTCTTTGCCCAGATAATTAAAGACAGAAGTTTGCTATCATGGTGTTCCTTCACAGCATCACAGCCTGATACTTCCATAAAGATACAAGTTTGAAAAGGGAAAAATATTTATCAGTGAAGTTGGTTTTGCCAGTCAGATAAGAGCTGCACTTTTGTGTAATTTATGAAATTGGAATTGTTTGCAATTGTTTGCCTGTCCCAAGTTCTCAGAATGTATGAAGTGACAAAAAAGTTTCAAGACCGTTTTGAGAGGACTCTTGAATATTTAAAAAAAAATTATCAGTAATTTTAAACCTTCTAAATAAAAAGTGCTATTCATGTAATTCCTGACCATGAAACCTATTGTGTCTTTTGCTGTAGAAAGAGAGCAAAAAGAAGCAGTCATCGTTTAGGACTTTCTCTTTGTCCTACACTACCTTATTGTTCCCCATCTTCCATATAGTTTTTAACTGGGGAGCAGAACAAGCTGTTTGTTGAACTTGCTTCACATACCAATTTAAAAAAAATATTTCATGCCATCTGGACGTTGCCTACACGTTGGTAGCTGTCCAGACTGGTGGGAGAAAGTCAAGGGCTGGTGCTCTACTGGTGGAGATATGAGACAAGTAACAAGTGCTTTATGCACAGAGAATGAATGTATCAATTACACCTAAAATTTGCTGCTTTTAGAAAATGCATTTCCAAGCTGCATTGCAGGCTCTGAGAGCACTATGAGAACCTGCCAGCTACAAGAACATGGGAATATGTCCTGCTCAGAAGGAATGTATGACTTCACCCTAGGGTACTGAAAAGCAATCAGCTCACAGAATGCATCAGCAAAGTTTAAAATGCAAAGAAGGAAGAGGCTTTGCCTTTGTACATGAAAAAATGAAGTATGTTACTTTTCTTATACAACAGAGTATTTGTGTTCATGGTAATAGTTGTTTCAAAACACATTTAAGCACATTTGGCCCTCTTCTGAGATTCAGTAGACTAAAGAAGTTAAAGCAGTCAGCCCAAGATCTATTACTGTAATTGGTTTTAACATAATTTCAGGCTGGGGAATGCCCACAGGACGATTGAGTGTTCTCCTCCTTCTGCTATGCAAGTGACATTTTTCATTGCTTGATGATTGAACAGCTCTGGAGAGAAATTTTAAACTGCGTGGACAGCCCTTGGATATCTGCCCTACCCAAAAATCTCAATGAATGCCTTGAGTTTCTCCTGTGTGGAAAACGTCTCACCATCCAGACATGACAGTAGACACAAGTTGAAACTAACAAAAAGATTCTCTTTGCTTGACTTTTGTAGGCTTTGAGGTGGGAGAAGGAAAACCTGAAGACTATTGATTCCAAGTTTTACTCTTTTATGTGATTATTGAAAAGGAAATAGAAGTCACTATATTTACTACACTGATGAATAAAGAATTTTTTTTTCCTCCACTAAAGCAGAGGAATTTTTTCATTAAAATAGGCTTTGAGTATGAGGGTCAGGCCTAGTGACAGATTCAGATGCATACATATTGATTAAATGGGAAAATACAACTCAGGAAAAACAGACATGCTAACATTTAATGAGCAACCACATCCCTAAAGAAAAAGGCCCAGATGATTACACTTGTCTTGGAATACTGAAACAGAAAGAAGAAAAAAAGGTTCCTTTTTTTTGTAACAAGAACTAAGATAAGCTTTTAAGGATAGGATCTCCACCCTGAACAAAATTTCACATTAAATAAATGTATATTCTATCAATATTCACTCTATTACTTGGTATTTTATCACATGAGTTGGAACATGCCTATTACATGATAATGTTGGGAAAAGTTTTTCTTCCCTTTTCAGACATGAGTTCAGTGGAGGTGTGGCTGTGTTCAGGTACTGGAGCCTAACATGATTTCTGGTTTAATAACCATTGCTTCATTTTACACTTGGAAACTTTTCAGGTTGCATTATTTCCCATTTCATAATGCTGCATTACTGTCTTTTAAGTGGTTGCTCTTGCATTCCCAAAGTGTTTTGCTTTTGAGGCTCTAAGTCACAAATTGATGACCTGGCTCAGTTGCTGCTGCAGGTATTTGTACTAGAAAGCTACAAACTTTGTATAATATATATGTACATATATATATATATATATGTATGTATAATCTAATTGTGCTGGACAGATAACCCAGCAGTGGAGAAGAGAGTGACAGTGCTCTTGGGCAGTGGCAGGATAAGAAGTCCCTCAGACTGGGGAAGTGGGACTGGGAAAAAAACATCATAAAGGATATAGAACAATTTCGCATCAAATCTTAAGTAATTTTAGCTGAAGACAACAGAAATACATTAGATTAAAATTACATAAATATAACTTAGGATCCAACCCAATTAATTTAATTAAAAAAAGACTTAAGGATGCACTTGTATCCTCCTACCAGTCTGGTTAGACTTGTAGAATCTAGAAATATCCAGGCAGAAAGAGACAGTAATAAGACGTACAAAACTTAAAAGGAATATTAAAGTGCAAAACCAAGACCTCAGAACTTTGGTGGCCACAGATTTATTGCTGCTTCTTTCTCTCCCTTCTCCCATTCCACTCATTTTTTGCAGGAACTTTTCTAAAATGTTCATCCTGGGGAATATGCCCAGCAGGAACAGTTAACATTTTTTACAGTTCAAAACACTTCAGATTATTTTTTTTTTTTGTAAAGGAAAATGTAAAACAAGTGTTAGTTATAAAGAGCAATACAAGGACTGATTATAAACTCACACTCCCTGGATAAGAGAGTATAATTATTAATCTGATACAAAAAGCAGTGCATATTATTCAGACTGGTATTGATTTAACAAAAAAAATCCAAATATTTTCAAAATAAGGGAGCATGGACTGGCATTAGAGTGAGAAAGGAAGGCTCATGCACATCCAAAAAAGTTTCCTGGTCCAAACTTCGTGATTCAAGAACATTTATAATCAGCCAGCCCAGAACTTCAGATCCAGACAGCCCTCGTTTCTTAGGAAATCTGCATTTAGATCTGGACTTTTACATTGGGAACCCATCCATGTTTATCAAAGGCTTTGGGAACCACAGTGAGAGGTATTCAGAGCAAAGCCCCATATATCCTTGCAAAATCTTCCTCATAGCTGTGGTGGGATTTCACATCCTCAGCCAAGAAAACTGTAACTTCATTTTTTAGCTTTCCCTGTTTAACTGCAGGTTCTGGCCCCTTCACCCACATGGGCTGGAGTTTTCCTCCTGCAGTGCCTTTATTAAATGCACCAAGCAGCCCCTCTCAGCCTCAGCCAGGGGAGCTGCAAGGAACATCCAGGGGATCTCCAGGGAGAGGAGCAATCTCTGTAAACCTTGTCCTATAAGCACAAAGTCCTTCCCCAGAACATTTTGTTCTGATGGATGTCTAAGACTTAGAGATATAAAACCTATGAGGAATGCTCTGAACACGTTTATCTTCTCTCCCCTTTTGTTCTGCTCTCCTCTTTGCCCTCATTCTTCTTCTGCATCACAGTTTCTCAACTTCTGTGCTAGTATTTGCACCTCAGCTTTCTCTGATTCATGTTCGTTAGAATTGCCATTAATTAATGTATGTTGTGCTTATCATTGGCATATCATATAAACAAAAATAATTTGTTTATTTCTACACTTATAGCTTGTTAAATTCCTCTACTTTGATTTTCCACAGTCCATTTTCACAGAACTCTATGGATCCTTTTGGATCCTGTTCAACTATACAGCACACTTACCATTCCCAGTCTGAAAATACTTTCAACTACTTCATTCAAAAGTTATTAGACCTTTTCACCAACTGAAGTACAGCTTGTTTGCTAACTTCTTCTTTCCCCTTGTGAATTATTCATTAAATTCTCCATTTTAACAAATATGTCTTTTCTGAAACTAATAGCTGCATATTCTAAATGTATTTTAGACAATGAATTAATCATATCTGTTGAGACTTTTCTTATAATAAACAAAAACATTCTGAAATCTAAGTCACTCAGTCACTGAAGTGACATTTATTTTTGATGACATGATGATGTTCATGTTCCTAAAACAAGTTCCCAGAAAATTTTTATTCAAAATCCAAACCCTATATCCTGTAATAGTCTCTTAAGGTTTCTTGTGTTAGTGAATAGTTATTATGTCATTAAATTTCCTATAATAATCACAGAAAAAGAGTGCAGAATTTAAGTATAATAAGATTAGTTGATTTTGATAGCTGGAATAATATATTTTCAGAGATTCTGTTGCTTACATTTGGCTAAGTAAAAGCATTTCTGCCCTAAGCTATGAATAATGCGAGTGTCATTAAGCAAACTAAAGAAACCAAAAGCAATGTGCATTAGAAATATTATATTCTAAGTTATTCATACCTGACATCTTGTGTGATACGTATTGCTTCGACCTGTTCAGAAAAAAAATGTGAACAAGGTTCAAGATGTCACCAAGCTTCTTTTTGGAACTTACACAGACCTGTATTACAACTCTTCTAAAAATTAAGTATCTAAAAACAAGGTCTTAATCACAGGCAAAAGTACAACTACTAATTGTGAGAAGGAGAAATAGAAATAAAACCTTTCGAATTCAAAACATAATATACCTCAATCAAAGGCCATCTTGGTTTTTTGCTGTGTAGCTACTGAAAATTGTCACAGCTAAACGCAGAGCATGCTTTCACACCATTCTAAATGGTTTTACATGCAAATGTTTGCCAACAGGAAAGATTCCCCCTAAAAACATCAATTTTCCCTGTAAATGACACCAGTATACCTACCAGTGCATATGTACTTCATTACTGCAAACCAGAATGAAAAACAATTCAACTAAAATATTTGAAAGGTAGAACTTAAAAGTTTTAAACTGAAGGAATTTGAAACAGTTCCTGTTTTGCACTAAAGTGGTCTGTTCATATTTTATCACAACATCATGAGGCCATTACCACCTGTATCACAGCATCAAGACAATAAAATATTCTAGAAGTAACATAAGTGTGTGCTACAGCCAAGTTTCAGACTGAAACATCTTAGCTGTTTCAAGGCTTTAAAGAATACCTTCTGAGAAGGGTGCTGCTTGTAAAATTCTAAGGTTTCTTTCCTAAGTGAATAGATTTTGGCCAAAAGTCACACAGGACTGTCTTTAGATTACTTTTCTGCACTGCTCAGTAGCTAGAACATAAGAAAGCAAAACAATTTGGGTTTTGGCCTCGTACAATCTGAAGCAGCTGGGGCAGGAACCTCACAAAATCAGTTTTCATAATGAGAGAAGCATCTCTGTTTCCATTATGAGTGGCACTTCTAGAGAAACAATTGCTTTTCAAGGTGTTGGTGGTCTGACCACGTAAGTGACTTTTCTGAAAGTCCTAGACAGTCTTTGAAAGACTTGGACTAATCTTGTGAGTACAGTCACACATCCCAGCTCTGATAATACCAAACAAAAGCCCTTGCTCATTCTTTTCAATATAAATGCTGCTCCTACATCTGTCAGTCACATAAAACGATCCCTTAATGCATTCTAATGCCTCTTTTAGAAATCACCTTAGATTCAGGCTAGAGGCTTGGGGAAAATACCTTTTTTCACACTCCTGCAGGACAAGATGTGCTATGTGTCTAGATTGCAGTGGATGTTGTCAGAAAAAGAAAGGCTCACTAGCTTACATTAGTATTCAGTTTTGCTGGATTTCTGCTATTCTGAGTGATCAGGAAATTGTAAAGTTTGCCAAAAAATGTGATGATATCCCCCAATCCTGAGGAGCAGCTTTACGAGTGACCTCCACTGTGAAGAGGAACAAAGCTCCACTGCCCATTGAGCCACACCCAAAGGGTTTCTACAATGAGTGCAACATTTTTGTCAGTCAACAAGTGGTCACAGAAGTCATCAGAAAACGGCTGCAAGAGTAGGAAGAGCTTCCAGATGAGTCCAGATGAGATGCTGCATGAGTACAGAGCATCATGGAGACATCATTATTCTGGAAGATTCCTTTAGGCAGGCATTATGCACAGGTCTCTGGAAGCCTCCTGTCACCTGCAGCCAAAGCATGAATGCCCTGACAGATTCAATTGGGCTCAGAGCAGCTCCTGTGGCAATGACCATCGTTGTAGTGAGCCCCAAATAACCCCTCACCTTTTATTTCAGCCGATGCCTGCACTCAGCAAAGCAGCAACTCTGTGCTCAGCACTTGCACTTTAAATTCCTACCAGTCACCTCACACCAGAAGTCAGTGAATTCCTAAAAGCCCTAAGTCAAATGATGTATATTATACATTATACATANTAATATTATACATTATTATTAATGTATAATATACATTATAAGCATATATTGTGATAAAAGAACTCTGTCAAGGCAGCAAAACAAGACATTACCCAGAGTATTAGTACAGAAGCCTGTGACTGCAGAAGAACTGTGATTTCAAATCGCCACCTCAAGGAATCAATGAGATTTAAAATCTTAACAAAACATAGTAACCGAAGTGCAATTAGCAGAAGGTAAGTTTATTTCTTAAGTGCTAACAATAAACTCGTGAACCAGTTCAGGTAACAGTGCAGAATCATTAGTGAGCCTAAACCAGATGGTATCTCATTTTTAGCTATAGGCAAAATGCCAAATGACATGACTAAATAGAAAAAAAAAATCCCTATAGTATTGAATTTTTGTGCCTATTGAGCATGGAGACTGAAAGGCAGGAACATTTTTAATAACCTTTCTTTGACAAGCTTAAAGCCATTTACTGCTGAAGCCTGTCTTCGACATAAAGCCAAGAGAATAGGCCTCTAGAGAAAGCTCACTGCTGTACAGCTTCACCTTCCAGCAAAACACATTATGCAACAAAGACACATAATACTTACTTCCATTAAAAAACCAGACCCTGACTGGCTATCGCAGCAGCGACCTTTCAATCCAGGCTTCTATAGTATTTATTGGCTGAAAACTTGTTTCTATGAATAGCAATTGTCTGATTTTAAAACTGAAAATCTTTTTTCTGTTTCAGGGAACAGCATTTGCAAGGGCAATGGCATTCAGTGAAAAAGGAAAGGCAACCGAAACTAATGAAGTGCCATGTACCAAGTGGCATTTAAAAACAATATTATACTGGTTTTGTTGATACAGCAATTTTCATCAGAGAACCTTATTCAAATGCAAAGGTCCTCGATGTGAAAGTATTCCAGACATGAAGATTTCACAACTCTTTGACAAATACTTATATGACAGATAGGTAATTTAATTAACCAGCAAGCCAGGCTCTGGACTTCATTCTGGACTGTTTTTTGTTCCATTGACACTAGGAAAAGGCCAAAAAGCAGCTCAATACCTCTCCCTCTCAGAATTCATGTCACTGGAAAGTCCCCAGATGACCTAACTGAGATCTTCCTAAAACCGTGGGGACACTGGAGCAGTGCCACAGATGCCTTATCCCTGTTCTTAAAATCAGAGCCGAGCACGGTTAGAAGGGAAAAAGGGGTTTTTCCCTGGGTATTTATTTCAAGGATCCCTGGTGCTCTCTGTCCAGGTGGAACACTCCCAANCTAGGGCAGCAATTCCCAGCTGGTGGATTCCCATTCCAGGCTGGCAGGAGGAAGGCTGGATGAGAACACCATGACTGCAATGATATCTGCTGGTTTCTCAGAACAGGCTACAATGTGCACTAGAACTTGAGACCATTTTTGTGACTTTTTGCTCTTATTAGACCAATTTAGCAGATGCAGGGAACAATTTAGAGATTTAGGGCAAAAAGATGGGTTTTTATCCAGATATTTATTTCCCTTTCAACCCAAGCCATTCTATGATTCTACAACTATTGTGCAGTTCTTCTTGGGTGGAGATACAAGAGCCCAGCACAGTCCTACAAAAAAATCTGACTCCTAAAAATGTAGGTTGTGAAATACAAAAGAGAATCAACTGTATTTAGGGAATAAAAAGCTAAGAATACCCTGATGAAAAGAGGTAATTTTGTCGACCAAAACTCAGAATTACAACAAAAGGTGTTGACAGGCCAGAGAGGGGAGGAACACCAAGTATCAAAGGCCTGTGATTCTGCCATTTGAGGGCAGGCTGAGAGAACTGGTTTTGTTCAGACTTGAGAAAAGAAGGCTTAGAGACCTATCACCATGTTCCAGTATTTCAAGAGTATTTCAAGACGTTGTAGCCTCCCACTGTACGAGGGATAGTGGGCACAAATTACTCCTGGGAGATGCTGATTAGACACAAGGGTGCAATTTTCACAATGAGAACAATCAGATATTGGAATAATTTCCTCAGGGAAGTGATGAATTCCCCAACATCAGACACTAAGATTCAGCTGGACAGGGTGATGTGCCATCTTGTCTAGACAGTGTTTTTGCCAAAAAGATTGGACCATATGATCCTTGAGGTCCCCTTTGAACCCGGTGTTCAATGAATTAAATTTTGAATTTTAATTTTTTTGTGATGTCATATAAAGAAGGATTACTATAATATCCACTGATTTAACTGGAAATCAGTGTTGACAAATCCTGTGATTTTAATCACAAATCTTGAGTTATTTGGTGATTTATTGTTAATTTGTTTATATTATTTTTTTTAATACCAAGTTCACATAGTTATATCAAGTGAGAAAATTTCTTTTTTTTTTAAAGGAGTTCAACCTTTGAGTGTAGGGAAATAGACTAAATCTAAAGAACAGAAGCCTTAAGGTTCCAGCACTAAAAGGAAGTTGAAAAAAGGAAAATGTATCAGTTTAAAATACTTAGGTATTTAAGACAAACTTATGACTAGTTTGAGTTTAGATTATAACCTATAAATGCTAAAGCTACAATTATTAAGCATTGTAATAAATAGAATTGGAACAGGATTTTTTCTTTTTTTTTGCTGGGTATTTTATGCAGTTTATGTATTATTAATCATTCTACAAACATGGAAAAGGGAACCCTCAAAATTAACAAGTTAAAATAGGGGATTTTCCCAGTACAGGGTCTAGGATCACTCATAACAATATTCTAGCAATCTCTTTTCTACTTTGAGCTCCATTTATTGCACGATTTGCCAAGAAATTGTGCTTGTGTTTTAAAGGTTTTAGTGAGGAAGAATACTTAGGTAAACACTGGGCATTTCCCTCTTGCATTGAAGATTCCAACTTGTCTCAGCTGTTTCATTTTCCTTTCAGCAGCCCACAATGTCCCTGCCATAACATCCATGAGCTCCCAGGTCTTATGTTCTTTTTCATAAGGACACTGAGGCTACTTTCATTCAGAGTGAGTGTTTCATTTAACCTTTCCTATGTTAATAGGAAACCCAAACTGCCCCCCAACCCCTCCTCCATCCACCTTCAGAGGAAGGAAACACCTCTGTAAAAGTTATCAATAATTAATTCATAGGGTTGTTTGTTTCAGCTGTACACAATAAGCTTTCTTGGTTCTGCCCATCAGAAAGGGCAACGTGTTTTGCTTTTCAACATGAATGAAAGGGATTTAAAATACCATTAGACATTGAAGAAGCAGAGCCCGATGTAGCCCCAAAAATGTAAGTATATGCACAAGAAGGATGGTGGAATCAATTCAAGTTTTTCCACTCCACTATGTTATTGATCACCTGCTGTAGTGGAAACTGTAGCAGAACGTTTTCAGATTCAAATGACTGCTTTATTTTATTACTACTAATTTGACTTTTGATTCATTAAATTACACAGGCATACTGAATTTCATAGGGTCATTTTCAGAAAAGCTCTTTAAAGACACCACCTTCCGTATTTAAAAGTACCTTAATAACAAAAAGCATTTATTTTTCCAAAAATAGATATTATGCTGTGCATGTTTATGATGTATTTATATTTCTCAATATTATTCACAATATTTGCTAACTTTTGTGTCCATGACTGCATTGCCTTGTGATCGAGATTTTGCTGTGTCTTAGCCAAATCACAACATTATTTGGGTGAGAAGGGATCTTTACCAATCATCGAGTCCAGACAGTCTGTCATGGGCAGTGACATCTTTCCCTAAGCCAGGATGCTCAGCAAACACAATAAAACCAGAAATCAAGGACAAAATGCAGCCTCCTTAACCTGATTTTGGATAAACTAAGCTTCAAAGGACACAGAATATCCTTAAACTGTGGAATGTCAGAACAAGCTTTGGCATTTGGAAGTTCATCAGACAGTACCACTACATTGTTGTGGTATCCTACAATGCCAAAATCCAGGTGTGAGCAGACCAAATGCCCTCCCCACCCCAGCAAATGTCCTGCTCCACAGAGTATTCATTTGAAGCTGCAATGCTGTTCCAGAATTATATAACCTCCTTTTTGGAGGCAGCAGTTGACCAGTTGAAACCAGTCTCTGCTTAAACACAATGGGAGGTTTTATCACAGGCAACTGGCAAAATCAGCTGTCCTGATCAAATGTTCTGGTGGGTCCTTCCGTGTGCTTTCGGGTTCCAAAGTGCCAGGGAGCTCTGAAGGCTCTGATCCTCTGCATCTTTCCCTTCCTCCATCTTCCAGCTCCAACTTCATCACTTCCCAAGCTCCATCAGCATTACAACAGAGTAAAGAAACTTATCCCTGCCTGCTTTACAATTATTAATAGGTTATTGCTCTCCAGCATTACCAGTCCTTAAGACCCTCTCAGATGCAGTTGCAGAATATTCCCCATCACATTAGGAAAATTAAAGAAAAGTCATGTAGATGGAAGCCTTATGGAAACCCCAAAAACCAAACCACACAACAACAAAAGAACCCCCCAACCAACCAACCAGCTAAAAATTCTGATACCTGGTAGAACTGGAAAGAACATAAGGGCAACATAGCTGTTGCCAGTGACCTCATGAACAGTAGCTTTTAGAGAAAGAGCAGGAAGAAGAGGATGAAAGATGGGCCAGGCTTGCACCCACCCCAAAATCTGATTATATGACTTGGCAAGTAAGAGGAAGCATGACACAAACTTTGCAAACTATTTAATGTTTTAATGCAGGAACTACAAAGAAGAATTTTGGCTCCCAGGGACTCCCATTTCCTTGTGATCCCGTCACCCTTCCTTCCAATATGGGAGAACATAGTCCTGCTTCTAATGGTATTAAAATTACAACAAAGAGATGACCTTAGTATTTTATCCAATTTTTTACATCTCAGGCATTCAGAGAAGAACTTCAAACATTAAAGGTATTGCAATTATCTAGTTTTTCTTGGGTAATATGATAACAGATTTATTTTTCCTGTTATTTAAATGTCTCCACTCTGATATATTGAAATCCTGAGGTTACAAAGGAGATTTTGCAGAAAATTTTATTTTTCCTCTTTCCTCTTCAAAATTCAAAGGATTACTGGATTCTTCTATGCCTTTTTTTTTCTTTTTTCCCAAATTTAAAAATCTGTTGATACTGCATTTCATTGATAATGCTACAACAATGGGAAAGGCAGGAAAATAAAGATCTTTAAGAAGGTGATTGACTACTCTATTATTTTGGAGGCTCAAAAAAATTCCCACTGAAGAACTGAACAATATTAGAGTGTCTTCTGGAAGAGGAATTCAAGATAAATAACTTTGTATTGCTTAGGGAAAATGAACCTTTTCTATCTCCTGGGTTTCTGCATTAATTGTTTTCTTTCAAAAACAGGCTGCATGAGTGCATGCTGTCTAAGATAGCTCTCACTGGAAAAGACCTTAAATGACCTGAGTTCCATTCTCTACCTCCCAGAATATAAATCTTCATTAAAAGACTATTTGGTCTGTTCACTCAAAGAATAAGGTCTATGACAAAGGATTCAGCTTTCTCTCTGGTTACTGTATTAGATATCCTGTATTCCCTCAAAATGGCCCATTTACCAATGAAGCTAGTTATGAATCTTGCAGTGATAAAACACAGATTCAATATCATATTTATTTATCAATTTGCTTATATATGGCACTAAAAACCTCAAAATGTTAAGTATTTTGAACCAATTTTCAGTTTTTCTTTACAGAAAAAGTATGTGAATTAGTTCATATATACTCAACCTTTTCCCAGATCAAGATGAAATTATGATCTAGTTTCATTTTTAGTACAAATTTGCTATTCTTTCCTCTGAAAAAGTTGAATTATTGAATTTTTAGTGACCTGTAATTTTACTATTGTGAATGAATAAATTACGCCTTTAGTTTAACCAACACACAAGATAAATCAGAGAAGTAATACTGAAAATAAATTTTTTTATGCCAAACAGATCTTAACTGATAAGTTCAAAAAACTATAAACACAAATGCTAGAAAACGGGTTTTTGTGGATTTTTCATACATTACCATGAATATATACTGAATCTGACAAGATACACCCAATCCCACTGTTTTCCCCAATATTTTAGCAAAAAGCATTGTTTCATTAATCAATAGTAGCTTTGCAACATTTACGGATTCCAAAGCATGTGGTAATAAATTAATTTGGATTCACAGCTCTCTAGGGAACACAGAACGTATTACCACCGTTTTATAAATTAAGAAAATAACAAAGCAACAGACGTGAAATAGGGCGTTACAACCCACAACTACTTCCTCCAACAGCAGAAAACGCAAACTTCACCCGTATTTAAAACTCAGTTTTCAGATTATAATTCAGACACTTTCAGAAAAGGGTTGGTGGCTACCACCCATGCTTCTGCAAGCCTTTGCTCAGCAGCTCTGCTGGTCACCAAAAAGACTTGCCACACACTCATTTTTGCCATGTGTCCACAGCTATGGAAGACCAAAGCCCCACACCAAGAAAGAGCTGTCTGTATAAAACGTCTCTGAACAATCACAGTTAATAAATTGCCTCGAACCAATAAGGGCACAGCATGAACAAAAAATGTACAGGTGTGGAACAGATCCTAGCACGGGAGGAGAATCAAACAAGTGGTGAGTGGAATTTTTTCTACATTTGGCAGAATGTTTATAGAGAAAACACCATGGAAAGTGAGGAAAAAGTCGGAATACTGAATGTATTTTCCAAGTACCTGTGCCAAGAGTAGTAAAAATTTTGATTATTTACTTTATAATGCTTGTCATCTGTATAAGACCGATGGCAGGCCTAAGGCAATCGTATTAGTTTTAAGCATCATTATGCTGCAAGAATGAACCATTACTCTTTCCTGTTTATTTCAGTCTAATAAATTAATCTTATCAATATAATAAATGATACTATTTATCATTAAACTATTAATAAAAAATCATTATATCTATTAGGGAACCTATAAATTAATGAATGTATCAATAAATCCCTGCATTTAATTATAAATTATGGATATATACACAGAGCAACTTAAAATATTTCTTTAATGAATAAACATAAACATTTTTTTAACCTGAAAAATAAAAACAAAAGCCAAATATGAATGAGTATTTTTGGCTCTGCACTTGATCTTGGTCCTAGCAGAAAGTTTCTCTCACCAGAAGGAGGTTTTGGAAGGGAAGACAGGAGACAGATGTTGAAGCAATGTCTACACAAGATAAAACCTAATAGGATGGGCTATGTTTGAAAGAGCCCTATAAAGATAAGATCTACCTCAGTCCTTTAACTAGCATTAAAGAAAAAAAAAATTGGTTTTCCTTAATTGAAGGACATGAAATCCAAAATGAAAACAAGCAGAAATTACGGGTTATGAGACCTCCTATTTGCATTGTCTTTAGTCAATAGGTGCCAGATGAAATAGAGAGACAGGCTTGGTGATAAAGCCAGAAGAGAAAAATGACTCTGTGCCAAAAGACTGGATGTCTATTAGCAAATGCGATGTGATGTGTAAGTTTCTGTAGCAAAATGAGCCCAAAACAGTAAAAACTAAATCAAATTCTGCCTACATCAGGTGACTGACTGGCTGATAGAAGAAGGTTTTTCATATCTGTATTGCCTGCAATTGGTTTCTGTAATTCTGTGGATGATATATTATCAATATCAAGAGTTATGAAGTAGTGTTAAACCCAGAGATGAACATTAGGTGAAAAAACACCATTTGAGGGAGACAGGGAAGCACAGTTTGCTAGCAGATATCCTGAGTCTCCCAGATGTCTGAAAAGAAAGAATACATCATCAGTCAAAACAAAAGCCAGTTCATGAACTGTTAAACCAGAAACTGAATGCTCTTGACTTCATGCCAGAGAGGATGCAGTTCATCAGAGCTCCACATACTTAATCTCTATCATTGCACTCAATACTGTGAAACCTTAGAACAACCCTTCTGCCCCAAGGAGTTGATCATTAAAATTAACAAAAAGCAAGTCAGGTAGACAAGGAAGTTCAAAAATAACACACCATATTTTATGGCATAGATGTACTAAGAAAATTGTAATTTGATACTCAAACTAAGCAGTAAATTATCAGGGACCTTAAATCTGTAAAAATGAAGAAATCTGTGAAATATTAAGATTCTAAATACTCTCTGATGTAGAAATGTGCCAGCAGGCAACTCCAAGGGAGTGATACATGCAATTGCTATTGGTTTCAGCTATGCAAGGATAACTCACAGCTGCTTTCAAGATATCCACCCTTTTTGCTTTTCTAGCTAGTATTGCACAAGAAGCCATGATCTTCGTGTGCACAGACCTTCTAGAAGCAAGGTTCTGTACTCCCCATTTAGGGTGTTACCACTGAAAACTTCACTAGGACATCCAGTAAGGAGAGAAATGATTTATTATGGCATTTTCCCTAAGAGGCAGGCATCCTATAACTTCAGTGAACAAAAACTGGAGAGTACTCCGTGCTATAAATAAGCCCACAGCTATCATTTTCTTGTTCCTTCATCACCTCTTGCTACAAACCTGCTGCAGATAAATAGGTTTTAGATGTTTGCTTTTTACAACTTGGAGTAGATGATGGCACAAGATAGTTTCACAGATCTCAGATCACCAGCTATGAAAGGAAAAATATGGTGGCAGTGGTGGAAAAAAAACCCCATATCTGCAGGCCCTGTTTTCCTAACACTGAATTACTTCAACAAGTAAGGAATTTCGATGCTATTCAGTTATTTTCCTTGAGTATAAACCATTTGTAGCTGCATTCACCCAGCTGCATGCCAGTAAGCTCATAATTTTAAGATGTTTGTAAAAGCACAGTGCAGCTGGGAACCTTAAAGTATTTATAATGCAGCTGAGAGACGACAAGTTATGAACAGATATTTGTAAAGCTGCAGCCTAAGCAGAGAGATGCCAGGGAAATATTCCTCAGTGACTGCATCCTAGCCCAGTGGCAAAAGGAACGACTGCAATGTTTGACATCTGGAAGATAAAAGAGATTATTAATCTCTTCCGAAAAGACACAAAACTAAAAATTGCTGTACAGGGAAATCCAGAAGCTTGAAAACATATAAGGCACTTGTTTTACAAATTAATTTTTGTTCATGATTTTATTCAAATAAACCTCAAAAAGAATGAAATTTTCCTTTTTTTTTAAATTCATTGACTCATATTAGGCCTCAGTTTGGCCATCAGACTTTAGCAGACTAGTAAAACAAACATTACAGCAATCTACACAAAGAACTTCCTGCCATGCACTGCCTTGCTGGTTTCTAATATAAAATATTGCTTGGAATTGAATTGTGACTGGGACACATTTATGCCAGACAGATACATACCAAATCTCTGGTACTTCAGCAAACAATTTCATATTAGAAGTTACTAGAAAAGGGCACTGAATTACACTGAGTACTAACCACAATACATCTTAATACTTATTTCTAATAGCCTGCTTGTGTGAGATGTAATTTCTGACATAAATTGCTGTAAGCTTTCTTCCACTCTTTAAAAAATGGCCCGAAAGCCTGAGCTAGAAAGAGAAACAATGATTTCTTGCAAATGGAGAAATCCACAGCAGGTAAAAATGCAAGAAGATTGGGTTTGACAGGGACTGTGCCACAAGAAGACGTTCTTTGGTAACCATCCTCCCACACACATCCCCAGTGATTTAGCTCAGCAAGTCCTTTCATTTTTCACTTCCAAGTGCCAAACTACTATGGAATAAATACTAGACAGATTTTCAATTTGGCACTTTTTTGTGAAAGAGGGAAAGGTCTACTATGCAGCACATAAATGCCAGAACCTCAAAATAAAATCTCTGAGTACTGCTGACATAAAATCAGCCCCTTTCAAAACCTGAGGAACCCAAAATTTAACAGTTACTCTCAAAAAGTTTTTCCTACACTTGTTCATCAAGTGTAACACCAATCATAACCTAGCAACAGAATTGATAAGTAAAAAAACCCAAAAAACATATAGACAGTAATATATCACAGTGCTAAAAATGCATTTCCTGTTGTTGAGCAGTTTGGGACTATGAACTTATCTGCACAGTGGTAATCATGATGTGCACAAGATACAGAGACAAGTGTACTGCATTTTCTTGTTATGGTGCCTGCAATTATCAGCTATCAAAACACAAAATGACTTTCCAGATGGGCTTACAGTGTCTGACTGTTCTGGTAAATTTTCTTAGCTAAATGCAGCTGATTTTTCTGATGAAAACTGCTGTGGACTTTCTATTGAGTAGAGTCTCTGGTAGGACAAATATACAGATGCTTGTGGCCCACCTTTTTCTTTTTGTCTTCATTCATGTTATTATGGTACAACTAGCAGAGGTGGCTTGTCCAACATCAGTTTTCCCTCAGAATATCTAGGGCTTATCTTCCGATTTTACTTTCTTTTCAATAGATATTGAGCTCTCTTCCATGAACTAAAATCACTCTTCACAGGACAGAGTTCTCCCTTTCCTGATGTTCACTAAAAAGCCAGCTCCAGGACTCCCATGTTGGCTCTACCCCAGATCTGACTGCTCCTACCAGAGTTTCTCTCACCAAAAAGATGTTTTGGAAGGGATGACAGGAGACAGACTTTGGGGCAATGTCTACACAAGGTGAAACCCAATAGGTTGGGCTATATTTGAAAGTGCCCTATAAAGATGAGGTGTACCTCTGCAAACTGGCATTAAACAAGAAATATACTGAAGCATCTTCAGATATTATGGCACAGCAACCTATTGGCATGTCTTGATATGGAAAAAATTATCTTTTATGATTATGTTAGTCCTATCAGGTTACCATAACACAATTCAAACATCCTATTAAAAGGCAGGTTGGCACTACTGAACCATACTGTTTGTCTAAATAGGGTAGTCTAAACAGTTTTAAATTGCCAGTCTACTTTCAACCACATATTTTGATCCTGTTAAATTTTATTAGAACAGAACAATTGAAAGAGAAATATTACTGCCAGAAGTAATATTAGTGCCAGAAGTAATGTGTCTAAATGTTTGTCCATAGAGGAGGTGCTTAGACTGGTACTCTTATAGAAGGACAGCTAAACTTAAGATCATACCAGTGTAACTACCAGGTTAATATTTTGATTACAAAATAAAAGTAGCTTGACATTATTTAAAACATTTTTTAAATAAGCAACATCAGTTAGGAAAAAAAAAAAAGGAAAAAATTTAAGAGAGAAAAAAAGTATGTGAAAAGAGATTGTAACCTTTAATTATACTAAAATAACTAAACTGAAAATTTACATGTTGTCTTAGACTGCTGGCCTTTGTTCTCAGTAGGAGTGTTCATCCTGTAAGAAATACTCTGCAAAAGAAGCTCTTTCAGTCTGTCCCAGTCAATGGGGTCAGCTGAAGATCTCAAAATAAATATATTTCATAATCCTCTTTTACATAAGATTTGTTCTTACAAGCAGTATTAACTGTGCAAACAAAAGGCATGTAGAAAGGGCCATGATTTCTCCCCCACTGCAGTATATATGGCCATTGTACAATGAACTTCAGTTGTCTTCCTTAATTAAGTGAGTAGTGAGTGTTACAGTATTAGTCCACCATTCACTAAAACCAGTTCAGAAAAAAACAAAACCATTATTTTTTACCATTCAATGGAAAAAAGGATACTACCTGAAGCCTACAATGGGCCAGACCATTAACTAATACAGCTGCAGCCTACCTGCATTTGTTGCAGCAGGGGTTGTTTTCTCTAACAGGTGAAAACCTCTTCCTGCAGCTGTAATATGTGATTTGTCCATGCTGCGTTTGTAGAGTAGGCTTAAGTTCCTGTTAAGCCTAATTAATCTGCACCAAAGTAAGCTACATCTGCACAGCACAGCTCTTTGTGGCAATGTGCATTTTATTATCAATATTGACAGCATATAAAGTTCAATGCTAATTAGGTCCTTGTTTATAACATCTTCTTGGACAGTTCTCTACTCCATATTAGCCTGGAAGTCCTCCACACTGGTTTGTGTCCCAGCAGGACAGGCCCTTCTGAAGCCCTCCAAAATTCTGATCTCAAAGCTATTTAAACCAGCTGCAAACTACCAGAGCCTTCTCATCAAAGCTGCCACAAAGCAAACAGAGAAAACACTGCAGGAGTACCCTAAAGGCTCATTACGTTATGGCACCCAGATACAAAGGAAATAATTTGGAAATTAAAAAATACAAACCCTTTCAACCTGCCAATACCAGGAGGAAGCCAAAAGTTGCAATCAGAATCGAGGAGAGAAACTTTTTATTGTAGACTTGAAACAAATAACACACGTGAATACTACCCACAAGTCCCACAACTCAACGGGCATAATCCATAAGAAGAGAATCCATAATGATACAGCATTTAAAAAAAACTATCCTGAGTTACAGGGGAAAGAAAACGCAACAAAATGTACATTTAGAGATCTGTTAGAACATGGAAAGCAAACACAGACGGCGTAAAAATGCATAGGATTCACCTGGCCTGAGTAAGAGGAATTAGCCACTCTGGTTCTCACTTTCCTCAGGAATTGGCTCAAAGAATACCATAAAATTATGAAAAAGTGCAGAGACCATTTCTGAAGATCACCAACAGGCAGGCTGGCTTCATCAAAAACACTGCAAAGATACACTTTTCCAGCACAGCCAAACAGGTTCCTCAAAACATCACCCAACTACAGCACTGAGGGCACTAAATCTCTGCTCAGCACAAGCTGCTGCTCTCCTCCACTCCCAGTGCAAACCAGCACCCAAAGCAAGCAGCATTCCAGCATGGATTTACCTGTGACAGCAACGACAAAAAACTTCAACTACAACTAACTACAAAAAGCTTCATGAGTTTCAACTTGCACACAAAGAAACTGTTTGCTCCTGACTTTTTGTTAACTTGTTTTCAAAATGCGATTTCGTTATATTTGCACATCTAATAGTTAAATATTCTTCAGTTTTGGATTTGAGAAACGTTTTTCAAGTATTGAATGTTTAATAAAAATTTAATATTAAAATTATATATGCTTCACTATCTCAATGTAAATATGTGCAAAAATATTCTTTGAAATGTTATAGAATTAATAAGGAAAATATTATGAGTTCAATAAAAAGAGCATTTAATATTGCATAACTATATCCCTGTAGGGAAGTAGGAATATGAGGCACTGACTGCATGGTCCCTCCATTCTGCTTGAGGGATTCTCATGTTACATACAGCATTCCAAATGCCTTGGCCCTTCTGCCTCTTAACCACTGCTGAATACCTCTTTGTTTTCCACAGCCAGGGAAAGGAGTTTCTTTTTAAAGTAACTAAGCTCTCTAAATTAGGGGATGGGTCTTTATGAGTACAAAGAACTGTAAGAATATTTGCATTACTATTCTAAAAAGAAACATGCAGATTTTTCAGACATACATTTTAAAGATAAATAGCATTTTCACATATCCACACGGGGAGAGATTTGTAAAGAGCTCCTGTACTCATGTGGGCACTCCAGTAAAGCAGTAGGTCATAAAACAGTAAGAGCAGTGCTCCCCATTGCTACTACCTCTCTTATGCAGAGCACCTCACCATTATCCAGCTTTTTTCTTCTTCATCTGTTACAGATTCTGTTTGGAAACAGAATTTTTTTTTCTGCCTCACTCTCTTGTTACATTACAAAGAGTAGCAGCCTAGCACAAATTCTTTAGTTTTTAATTCATTATTATGATTCAAGTAGTATCATACCTCAGGAACAAGACCTTGTCACAGAAATAATTTCAAGTAAGATCCTTATAAAAGCTAAACTTAACAAAACTGAAGTATTAATCTTCCAAGATGTACTCAGGGAAAGTTAATCAACTCTGTGTGTCATGTTAAAACAAGCAGAAAAGGAAACACTTTAATTAGAGAACTTGAATGTTCAAGTTCATCACAGATCTTGTAGAAAAGGGGGAAAACCCAGCAAAATTACTGTTCTTAGTTAAGACCCCAAGGACGTAAAATAAACAATATTTAACAGAGCTCAATTTTCATTTATCATTGAAATAATGAACACTAGAATAACAATTAAATGTCATAAAGATTTCTATGGTAGCTGGTAAAAGCAATATCATGAATTGCCTAGTAAATCTTGATTCCTTAACTGTAGGTATGTTGACTTAGTGGCTGGAAATCACTATGGTACAAGTCTCATTTTCCTGCTTGTATATCCACCATCCTTGTGTGCCTTGGGGTCTGACTAACGGGCCAGAAGTTCTGGCCCAAGGATCTGCTGCAGCTCTTCTACCTCAATATCCTTGGACATTACCTTAAACTGCTCAGTTTTACTCCATTCTGCAGGTCAGGGCAGTCAACAGATAAATTACTGTGACTCAACAGTGTCAGGATTCCACTTCTTATTTAGGTCTACATATTATTGTTTCCTGACACACAATAACAAAATACAGGAAATGTAATGAAAGCAGTTGCTTGCTGTTATTGGGCAGAGGGTTGGGAGGCTCCAAACTATTAATTCCTTTCCATACTGGTCTGTACCAATAACTGCAGAAGGGTTCATACTTAGTATTTCTTTTCTTTGAAGCATCAGTTATTTTTAAAAATGGCAATTTCAGAACAGATAATATTATCTATTTCCTACTAATAATGATCTGCAGCACAAGAGGAACTGATAAGCCTGCTTGCTGACTTACCAAGCATTCAGAGCAGGACACAAGCAGGCAGCAGTCAAAGAGAATGAAAGCCCTGAGGCCATTTTCATGAAGGAACACTCAAGGAATCAGTGAAAAGACCACTAAGTTTCCATGAGGATTTTCAAGTACATTAGTGAAATGGTATTATATTTCTATAGCTTTATTCTCCTTAGATCTCTATCACCAATCCTTTCAATCCTTTGTTCTAAGAATACTTACAATAGCTGTTTTTGCCTGGCACCACACAGCCTGTTGCTCACTCCCCCACCAATGGGATCAGAGGGAGAATCAGAATGGTAAAAGCTAGAAAACGCATGGGTTGAGATAAAGACAGTTTCTAGGGAAAGCAAAAGCTGTGCACACAAGCAAAGTAAAACAAGGAATTCATTCACTGCTTCCCATGGGCAGGCAGGTGTTCAGCCATTTCCAGGAGAGCAGGGCCCCATCATTAGCCATAGCTACTTGGGAAAACAAATGCCATCACCCCAAATATTCCCCTCCTTTCCTCCTTCTTCCCCCATTTTATATCCTGAGCCTGCTGTCACATGCTCTGGAACATCCCTTTGGTCAGCTGGGGTCACCTGTCCTGGCTGTGTCTCCTCCCACTGTCCCACACACCCCCAACTCCCTCTCCCGTGAGACAGAACAAAAAGCAGAAAAGCCCTTGGCTCTGTGCAAGCCCTGCTCAGCAATAACAAAAATATCTCTGTATTGTCAACCCTGTGTTCAGCACAAATCCAAAACACAGCCCCACACCAGCCCCTGTGAAGAAAATTAACTCTACCCCAGCCCAAAACAGCACAACTAATTGGCAAAACCTGTGTCGGTGTGGTTACATACAATGTGAGCCTTGTTCCCATTTTATTTGTGTAGAGTTGAAGGTCTTTTTTTTTTCTAAACTGAGAGTTATTGCAGGAAAATATAAACAAAATATGCTGTTGCTGACACTAACCACCTACTGATTTTACAGCATGGAAATGTTTCAGATTCTGGTTACCTAAGAACTCTGTGTGGGGTGTGTTTGTTTAGGTGTGAGAGAAAGTTTAATTAAAACAGTTTATCAGCAAACGCATCTAGTGGTATTAAATTCTGCTACAAGTTTAAAACAGTAGTAAAAGCAGGAAGAGCTCACGTGCAGGAGGTTATACCTCTTTCAGTTGTTAAAATACACTAATGGTCAGAAAGCAAAATCCTGAAAGTCTTGAACAGATACTAGATCAATGCTTTGTGTCCCAGGCAGTTCCACTCCTCTAAGGGTGTGAAACAGAATTAAACCTAGATCTATATCCTTCTCCAGTCATCTTGTACACTAAAAAGTATTTTTTCCATAATGGAAAATAAACAACTTTGTTTTCAAATTATGAAATAGAATTTTAAATACGGGAAATAACTGAACTGACCTAAACACAATAATGTACTTTTTAGAATACATCTAAGCTGAATTAGGAAAACTTAATAAAAGTTACTATTCAGATGTTACCCATCTGAAATGACTACATGAATAATTCCCTAAGCCAGCCTATCTTCTGCATCTTTGCAATGGAGCAATGTGAAAGAAGAAACTCCATTCCTTTCCAATGTTTTTCATTTAACGATAACATATCTCCTTTTTCTAAACTGTTGGTTAGGAATACAGAAAATAGACACTGAATGCAGTACCTGAACAAAGCCTAAACCACTCATGTTGCCAGGAAGAACTGCTGCAGGTGTCTCCCAGCCCAGCCACGTCCCACACACGAATCTCATCCTTTGCCCTAGCACACACACTCTAGATAAGATGTGCCAGGACAGCAGGGCATCCCACCCAAGTGAAAACCTGCAGCATTCACACCGGGCAAGGACTTGGCATGCCAGATGGAGAAGTGCAGAGACGTTCCTTGCACAGCTCAGGGTACCTAAATACCAGTGCACAAACAGGATAGAACCTCACAGAAACAGGAAGATCAAATCCCAGGATTTCACCCAGTCACCTGGAGTGTTCCCTAGATATCACCTATTATGGTGAGGTGTAAATAATACCATGTAAGACCACTAACCACAATCTTCCCGGGCCATTGGTCAAGAAGGTCACTGACCCATGGTCCTCTTTTCTAGCCCATCTCAGGTGCCCTGGAAGTGTTTCCATGGTTCCCATCGGGCCTAGGGAAGATGCTTTTGTAGGCCTTCAGGCCTGCTCTTCCAGAACACCCATGGTGGAACCCAACAAAAACCCAGCACCCAAACACTTGTGAGCAGGCAGGCAGGCCAGGCTGCCTCCCCCAGCAGAGCTGGTGGGTCTGTGCAAGCTGGGCTTTGCTGGGCTGGATGCAGAGCCTGCAGAAAGCAGAAGAGGAGCTGGGCTGCTCCTCCTCAAGACTGGGGCAGAACATCCCCTCTCTCTCATGCCTGAGGCATTTGGAAGAACTCAGGCCAGACTAAAGCCCAGCTGGGGTGGGGTAGCCCAAGGAAGGGCTAAAGGCCCCATCAGGGAGGAATTCCCAGGGCTGTCTGAGCCCCAGCTCCGAATGTACACTTTGGTATCGGAGCAGAGGTGGAAAAGATAAAGCCCATCAGAGAATCATCCCCCGGGTGCCTGAATGTCTGAAAACCCAACCCTGAATACACATTTTGGTAGAGGAGATGTGGAAAAGAAATAAACATAGGTGACTGAAAGAC
The DNA here is from genome assembly GCA_013397915.1 of Daphoenositta chrysoptera. Taxonomy (NCBI): domain Eukaryota; kingdom Metazoa; phylum Chordata; class Aves; order Passeriformes; genus Daphoenositta; species Daphoenositta chrysoptera. The sequence goes on from VZRO01006423.1 coordinate 24,043, forward strand.
GTGGGTTTGTGTCTATAAAACCCAACACAACTATCACAGAGGCAGAAGCTTCTTACACACCCCTTGGGATGTGTGAGGGGATTTCTCCCAAGAGCTTGATCAACTCTGGGTCTCTCCTTTCCTGGGAATTGAGTGAGAGGAACCTCGATGTGGACTCCATCAAAATTGGATGGTAAGAAACATTGAATCCTAAATTATACAATCTCTTAGCTAGCTGTAATTTTATTGGTACCTCTAAACTCTGCGTGTATCTTACCATTAAACTCCGTGTGTATCTTATCTTTAAACTCCATGTGTATCTTACTAGCACCCCCTTCCCCCAATAAATAAAATGAAGCCCTAATGGAATAAAACTGTTCAGTAACTGTTTTGGAAGACAATCAGTGAAGGTATTTTGAAAAATATCCATACAGAAATAAAAACTGATGGAACAGTAAAATGCCATCTCAGAAAGTGTATCTAAAATTATCATGTTTTCTATTTCAAGAAGCTCAATTATAAGTGGGCGTAACATATCATAGCTCTGTGGGAATTCTATATTAGCTGAAAATTCAGTTGTTGAACCATAGAAATTCATATTTGAGCAGAAGAGATAGAATCAGATTCTATATATGTCTGAGAACACCAGCATGTTGGCTAGTTTTTAATGCTGGTTTTTATTGCTGCCTTTCATCAGTAAAGCTAAGGAGAAAAAAAATAAAAACCAACGACTGCCCCATGAAAAATTAGGAGAGAAGTATTTTATAAACCTTTGTTAGTTTAGCTGTTATGAGGCTATTGCCTAACTACCCCATACTAATTTTATAGGCTCATAGCAGATATAATTTGAAAGTATTATGTTACCCACATAAACCATGCATATGGTTCAGAATGTCAGCGTGATCTGTCTGTGGGAAGGGTAATGTATGGTTCCAGAATAGAGAGGGTGTATATAAATTATGCAAGGTATTTTCTAATCCCCATAATATTTCAGTGAATAGGACAGTCATTATGTAACAAACGTCCCCCACACCTTCCTGACAGATGGGACATGAACATTATTGCTTTTCCCTGTTCCTTCAGGGCAGGTCACTCTCTCAGTTCACTACAGTAATGTTACCACTAATTCTAAAGGCTTCATCACTCATTCAGATTTCAGCATTTCATTGTGGTGGAAAAGCTACCATTTTCCATTTGTTTCATATGAAGTTAATTACCTTTTACCACAGGAGTGCCAAAGGAATAGGAAAGTCACCAAGATGAAGTGTACAGCAGTGCATGTGATGAACAGTTTTGTTGGTAATATCAAATGGCTATTTGCTTTTTCTTAAAAATTGCTTTTGAACCACTGTGAAACATTTCAAACATCTTAGTCTCCTAATTAAACAAGGACAGATTTGAAATCAGACCAAGGAGTGTAAATACCTGCATCAAGTGGACCACTGCCACAAACTCCCTGTATCACTCTGCACAATTTGATTTCTCTGTGCTTCACTCAGCAGACTGACACCAACGTTATTAACTTTTTTAGAACTTAGTTAAAAGATATAATTTTTGGATAATAACTCTAAATTGAGTGTATGTTATATTTAAAACAAGACTTTCACAATCCAAAAACATGTTTTGGTAGTAAAAATGTTGTTACAGTTACTTTTTCTTAAAAAAAAATTGGTATGTCTGGAAGTACAGGCAGGCCTATAGACTGAGATTTTTAAAATTATATTAAAAATAATAAAAATAGCATAGCAATTCATATAACACGAAATTCCTATTTTACCATTACATATCATAAACTCTCTTCTCTCAACCAGTTGCTTTAGTTGGACCAAACCATTTTAGTCATGCTGTATGCACGGGACAGGCTCAGAAAGGGAGACTAAAAGAATCAACATTTCCAACCTTTGCAGTGACAATTCACACTACAGAATATGAAGCTAAATACAAAGAGAAATGAAAACCTAAGCTCTCTTCTAATATTGTTGGAAAAAAGTCCCTTCCAGACCTTGATCAGTAGCTGAATGTTTTACATCACATATATGTGCAATGTTCTCCAAACACTGAAGTTATGATCTTCAACATAAAAAGCAAAATGCCACCGTGTCTGAAGATTTTGCAGTGACAAGGATCCATCAGGTGTGTTACGATTTTAAGTCACAGCTGCCAAGATGATGAAAAGCCTTTGCATTTTAAGAAGCTCTGTATTTTAAGTTTATTTGGATATGCCTTTATGAAGGCTGAAGGAAAAAACTTCATCCCACATACGGGTTATTTTTCTGTAATTAGAAGACGAGAAAAAAATTCTTTTACCTTTTATGTTTCTTTTTATCTATTATTTTTAATTGCTGTTGGAAGAAAATGAAAGTATTAACATAAGAGCATCATCTCTGTCAACAAACATCAATTCTCATTAGCTTCTGAGAACCCAAATACTTTTCAAGATGTCTCTTTTGCTAACACATACACTGTTTTAAAATAAAGATTTCTGATTCAGCTAATCCATTTCTTAGGCCAACTACATAGGATGTAGGCTGGTATTTTTCCTCACCTCAGATATCTTCTAAAAGGAATAAGAATTTGTTGACTTGTGGTCATCATACTCAGAGATGGAGAAATAATATGCTGTCATTTCTTCTGATTTACAGTGCAAAACTCAAACTATATTTCTATAAATCATTGTCTTGATTTGATATTGCTTATAATTTGTTAAGCCCTCTCAAATAGCAATAACCATGATAATGCAGTTATGGCATGTGATATAGCTTTGTAAAACAAATGTAAAAAGGCCTGAACAAAGCACATGGTAAAAGGCATTTGGAATCCATGAGCCCAAAGAATTTAGATCAGCATATCAGTTAAATGGTGGTGAAACAAAAACACATGCAAGTGTTTAGAGATCACACTCTAGCACAATGAACACATACCCAGAGAAGAGGGCCAGTTCACTGAAGCATTACAAATCAAAATGCAATCACTTTCTTGTGCTTAAAGTGCTCTATGAGGGACTGAAAGGTTAATGAGCAAGGTGGCTTTAATTGCTTTTTTCTAAATACCTGGCCCATAAAATAAACATACCTGCCTTTAAAAGCTCCATATTCCAAAATTTCTACAGTAAACATTCTCTGTTGGAATTTTCTATTCATGGAATTGGACTATAAATAGGGATATAATATCTTTAATACGTTGCAGACACCGTACTCTTTTCAAATATCCTGACTTTGCTAGAGGCTATAATGACAACAGTGAAATTGCTTAGATACCACTGGGAGCAATTTGTCAGTGCCGTGCACAGGCTCCAGTATTTTCCTATTGTAATTAGTGGCAAGTGCATGCTCACCATTACCTGAAAGTTACTGTAGTAATTCCAGATTCAACCAGATGTCCAGTCTAGTGGAGTATGCATGTACTTATGTTTGGATAATGCACCAAATTAAATTGCTGCTCTTAGTCCTTTGCAATTTATTTCACATTTCCAACAGTCTTGAATTGGCAGTGTCAGCAACACATTTTTGACATCACTGAACACAGACAACAATTATTTAAGTAGCTTTTCCCCTCTTCAGATTGAAAAGGAAGAAAAATTGTCATAAGTAGAAAATCATTGGACAAAGATAAAATCTTAGAAGACTTGACATAGATGCAAGGTGTGAAGATGACAATTTTATGTTACTAGAGTTCACACCATAGGAATCATTCCTCAGTCACTTAAACAATTTTGTTTTTTCACATAATAAATTTTTTTTCATAGGAATGGATGGTCCTACACATTTGCATTGTCTTCAAAAAATAAGTTCACTGTTTCTTCTTGCTTTGGAGGTGATATTGTCTGTTACACATCACACCAAAATTCATGCTGTACCTAGCTCAATTACAGCCAGTGCCACAAACCCAATTACTTCCAAAAGGGAGCAGTATTAAGTCTGATCCTCACATTTGTTGGATGGACTCCAACAGAGTTGAACAATGACCACATCAAAACATTACAACTGCAGTTTTGTCATTATGAGCCAGGTTCTCCCCACTCCACTCCTGTGTTCCACGCTCTGCTCACTGCTCACAGATCAGGCTCATGAGGTGTAAAACAGAATCTCCAATTTCACGGCAGGGAAGTGCACACACCAGACCTTCTTTCTTCCTCATTTTTTTCCCTACCAGGCCATATGCTTGGTTCTACCAGCCGAAAAGCTTTTGCTTGAAATAAAAAAAGCAGATTTTAGGAACACACAAAGTATCTGCAAAGGATTGCAAGCAAGCAATGGAAACCATAAAAATTGTTGATAAATTATTCCAATAACTTCACAATCTTATCATTACAGAAAACAGAATCCTTCTTTTAACTGTTTCAAGCTTTCATTTCCTGTTACTGGATCTTATTTGTGCTTTTTGGGTTAAATGATGGTTTGATGCACTGTTTGCAGGTGGAGGGGGTTGTCTCCTCATTGAATCTTGACCCATTTTAAAATAAAATAAAGTACTTGACACCTTGACAAAAAGCAAAACATGGGCAAATTGGAGGTGAACTCAATGCTCAAACTAACTTGAAGCAAATAAACAAGTGATGGGTCAGATAATTTCATTTGTATAATTAAAAAACACCATCATCTTACTCAAAAGCATGTAGAAGATCTAAATATTAATAAAATTTTGAAATTTTCTTGAGTATCAGTTGCAATGCCTGAAGATCCCTGCACAGCTGAGAAAACCCTTAGTTTCCTATACATACATTATATTTTTGTCCTAAAACTAAAGCTTGAACAAGGCAAATTATAAAATACCTGAACTCAGCAACTTTCACCTCAACATTAAGAACGATGAGTCTGAGAGACAACAGTACACAATTTTTTGTCAATAGTGTAATGATTTAAAAGCCTTTTCTCCAGGGCATGGCATCCTAGCTGAAAGGGCAAGCTTAGGCTATTGCATTGTTAAGCAGCTGATGAATGACCTTGTTGTCACACTTGTTTTAGGGATTGATCATGTCCAATTAATTCCTAGAAGAAATCAATTGTTCTTACCTAGCTCATTTACATTAATAAGAAAATATTAATGACTCCACTGCCTATAAGTATTGGAAAGAGAGGCTGCATTCACATTCCAGCTGACTGGTCTTTAAAGAGGATTCATTATCTCCTCCTACAAGAGCAAAACAAATACATATTTTTTCACAGTTATTCAGTATTGAAACCAAGTATTTATCTATGTATTTACCTGATAATTGAATCATATAGCAAATAGTCTCACATTATTGGCTTATTTTTATGGGTGTAATATTTATTATGCATGACAGCAAGCACATGATAATTTTCTTCCATTGCTAACTTTATTTTGAGAGAAGAACTATGCACAGGAACTCAAGACCACAATTATGATTTCCTTTTCTGAGTCCAAGATACCATAAGAGGAACAATGATACAAATGTGCAGGTAAAAGCAGTACATATTTCATTCCTGGAAATTATCCTTAGGAAAACATTTTAACAATCTTTGTGGTGGGATTTAAAACTCATGACGATTGCCAAAAATCTAAATAGAGCTTTATCAAATGCTGGGATCAGTGTGTTTGTGAGCTACACGCTGTGAATAGCCCAGGTCTGAGCATTCATCCTGAACTTTCTTCCCAGAGGAAGAAATATAATAGGAAGGTGAAGTTCAAGACAAGATTCAGAATCTGATTGCTACATTTTCTGTTCCATGCATACTGGTATGATTTCTGGTAAAATGTACTACTTAAGTGTTACAGTAAATTGATCACATAATACTATGGAATTTATCATGTAATAGAAAAGGAATTTAAGAGCTGCATACCTAATATTATTAATAAAATAGGCCTGTGGATAGAGACAGTTAGAGGATATGGTTTATATTATTACCTGATCCTAGATTACATTAAAGAGCTGGTAAACTTAGAATTGCAAGGACAAAACAGACTTTCAATAGGATTTTTCATTTGGAAACTTCTGACTGGCTAACACAACTCTAAGTGTTTCCTCCCTGCATCTCTTTTGCTCCTAGAAATGACCTCTGAGCTTGGATTCTCCCCTTAGATCAGAAGTCCAAGAGAATCTGTGCAGAGAGGCTCTGCTGCCACCCTCTGTGGTATCTGAGATGAATCAAAATATTAACTGTAAATAAAATGCCAACCACTCTAAAGATTTGGGGACAAAGATCTCTAGTTGTGAAAGAACTGACACAATGGAAAACTATTGGCATATAATTAAATATTTAAAATAATATCACTAACTCTAAGGTACTGGCACACAAGGAATTAAAGTGGTGTTGGCACATGAATGATTTCAGTATCAAAAAATGATCAAATAGAATGCACCTTAACTATGTGTTTATCTCTAGTCTAGTTCATTGCTACAGCTATGTTTTTCATCCTGAGACTTTTTAAAAAGAAGTACATGGGGGAGAACAAACATCTAATTTTTCCACGTTGTCCAGCATCTCTTAATCTGAAATTCAGTAAGGCACACAACTGATTAATAAAGAAGGATGTGTTTGGTAATAATAAGATTTAATTCCTTATTAGACAGATAAAATACTGAGAGCAAACTGCTTGTGAAAAGGCTTTATATTAATTAGTACCTGATATAAAGCTAGTTTTCCAGACCATACTTGGGATTATTCAAATCTATTTCATACCAGGGCAGATATGATGCTGTTCCTTTGGTCTCACCTCCATAAGACCAGCCCCTATTTAAATGAACAGTTTCCCACCCTGCACACATAACTACATTTCTCATTTACTACCTTAATATTCTTGCCTGTTAAACCACTGATCAATGTGGTCATTTGGGCACACAGAGGATGAATGCTTTGGAAGAGCAGCCAACACCAAATCAAAACTGTTCTGATCTTTTACCACAAAATTACCAGCCCAATGCTGTCCCCAGCAGCAGCAAAGCCATTCAGTTTCGGTGAAGGGGAAATCTACCCTTTCTTAATGGGTCTTCAAAAGTGAGCAGCCTTCCACCTTTTCTCCTCACCCTTTTCACTTGCAGTTTATTTACTTTTCTGTAATTCTGCCCATCAAATAAGTAAGTACATGGTGCCCGTGCTAATGCTCCTTGCTGTATTCTGAATGGTGGAGATGTAGGGCCTTTGTTGGCACTCTGCAATGGGTCATTCATCCAAACTGTTCACAAGGAGTAGAATTTAGCTTTAAATCTTCAATTTTTTAGAAACAGCAGAACTAAAATTAGCCATACAACTTTAACTGTCTAGTTAAACAGTATCTGAAAATGTTACTTTCATGTGATCAAAGTATTAGTCTGCCTTCACGACATAGAAAATATTCTCTTACACATGAGAAAAAAAAAATCATCCTTCACTGTCACTGAAAAGAAAAAGAACATTATACCCTTATTCACCTGTTTGGGAGAGGGCAGAGGAAAGAAACCTTGTGTGCAAAAAAAAATCATGTTAATGCATTGTCACAATCAGGCTTGTATATTCCCCTGAATGGTACCAGTTTGCTAAAATTGTTCTCACAAATGAACAATTTATTCTACATCATTCACCTTTATTCTAGTGTCTGCATACATACTGCAGACTACTAGAATATAAAATTTGCTTTCTTCTAGATCTTGCTTACTACAAGGGAACCAACACTTCACAAGAAAAATACGAAAAAAGGCAACTTAGTATCCAGACATCTCACAGTATGTCACTTGTGGAGTTACAGTTCTGTTTGACAAGGGGCAAATTGTTTTTTCTCACTTGGAAAAAAAAAATCAAACATCAATAGCAGGAAAATGTCTTAGCTATTAATTGGGCAAGTAAGATCCTCCTGATGCATTCCACAATCCTTACCAATCTTCTGAAACACAACTATAGCAGTTTCTTCAATCATCATTTAATAAACAGCAGAGATCTGCTTCTCCTTATTAAGAAAAAAAAAAGGAGGAAGGTGATTGGGGAAGAGGCCTTTGCCTGTCATTTACAATATCTTGCTTCTCATGATAGTTGACATTGTCAAGAGCTTGCACATATGAGCTGCAAATACATAGAGGGAGGAGGTTACAGACATCACACTTTCTCCTTTCCTGTTTACACTTTTATTAAAAATGGAGTTCCAGAAAAAACTCATCATTCACACAGCTACCTAGAGAACTCGACAAGCATGCTAAAATAATAGGGAATGTGGACCAGTGTATTTGTTCAATGAATGCCATATGGATTTTGGAATTTGGTAATCAGGGATCTGGCATCTCTTTATAATGTATTTGGGACAGATTGGAACATTTTTGTGTAATCACTATAGCCAGGTGCTTTTGCCTCACTGAGGTTAAACTGCCTTTTACTATCCCTGTTTCTATAAGGAAGACAGAATTGGAGATAAAGTATATATTCTCTATACTGGCCTCTCTTGCCCATCAATGCCCATGATTATTTCTTTACTTTCTTAATGAAGTCACTGATGGGCCTATTACTTCCTAGCTAGGCCAGTAAAAGATTCTGTAGCTGCACTTAGTTAATAAAAGGTGTAATAAACATTACTTGAAAAGAAGACATATGTCTTCATTAACTGAATTTTATAACACAAAGCTTAAATTTATCAAAAGCAAGACTTCAAATACTGCAAGAAGAAACTCCCTGCAAGGATCTGATTTATTCTAGAAATAGTTAAGAAACTTAATTTACAGTGAACATTCTGAGTATAATTAGGAAACATATCTACCCTGACAAGCAAAACTAAGACTTAACTCTCATTGAAATTTGTCCCAGAGACTCAGGTACCTGGAACAGTAGGTTTTAATAGTTGAGGTTTGGTTTGATACCCTAACATTTGTAAAGTTATTGCAATATTTGATAATCACCTTTAATGCATATCTGGGGAGAAGCAAATAACTTTGACTAGTATCTTTGGGTCGAGTATTCATGAGGAACCTCTGATAGCAGAAAGTATTCTAACAGACAAAAAAATCTTGTGCCTGTTAAAAGCGTTAGGAGCAAGCTCAAGTGCAGAGTTTCCATACCAAATGCCAAAACTACATAACACAGGCAACTGTGGCTAGACAACATAAATTCAAACTTCATGCTTTACACTTCTAAGTAGTTTTAAACACTGACAGATTTCAGACAGATTTTTAGACAGATTTCTTTTTTTTTTTTTTTGATACCACAGAAATACTGACTCAGTCAGGAAGTCCACTGACATTGGTGCCTTTTCAGACTGACCACAAGTACCAGAAGGGGCAACAATTCAATTTAAGACAGAGCAAGACAACTGCCACAGTTGTACTTTTAGAATATGTGCATCCACAGATCTCTGTAGCTTCACTGTCTAACTGATGTGACACAGTAAGGAATACAGAGAAAACAGCTGTATTTTTGATAGGTTAGTAGCATGTCCTTTTAACTATATAAAGGGTGCTACCCTAAGTATCTCTTCTGTTTTAGTCTAGGGGAAGAATAGGAACTTATGTACGTCTCTAATTACTTCCATACAAGTTCAAAGAAGCATCATTTATTTTCTCAGATAAACATTAGTCAATCCTTGTACTAATTGCTTCAATTTCAAAAGCACAAGATTCTTCCCACTCTAGTTCTGCCACACAGAATTATCTGCCATAGTTATAGACACTATTTCTTGTCATAATACATCCTGCTCTAATTAGCTTCAATACAGTTTATACATTTAATAGCTTGCTTGCTTTCTTGAAGCTTGTAAGTGTAAGTGAAGAATCTTTTAACCCCTTCTAAAGGGCTTTTGCAACAAAAGAAAGATGTCTCAATTGATCTTGAAACTGTAGGAATATGGTCTGCAGGAACTCAGACAGGTCCTCCACACAAGATTAATTAGTAACTCTTTTTGCAGTAGTTCTATACGTTTCCCTCATCTTCCTTGACTATTTTGTTTTCACAGTGCTCACCTTCAGTAATACTATTTTACAGACCTAAATATACACATTACTTCTGTATTACAACACTCATTTTAATGACAGCAGAAAGGCAGAAACTACCCTCTTCAAGTTTTCCTCATAGAAACAGATAAAACATAAAATAATAAAGGGGGAAAATAATATATATACTACATATCACATATTTTATACATACAATTATATAAAATTTTGTACAAATATATAGACAAAGTTTTATATATATTTAATACGTATTATATATACACATATAAGAAAGTTTGCTGTTCACTCACATTTCTGCTTCACAATGAATCATGTAATAAATTATGGACATGGGAAGAAAACCACACAGAACACCCTAAGTTTTAGTGCCATTTTCTTAGGAAATACCCGCATATTATCAAATAATATAGCAACTAATAACGACTTTTATTTTAGAACTTTTCAAACTTTCCAGTTGGCTTCCTCTCACTTTCTTCACTGAGCCTGGGGCTAAGTCATGTGCAAGAGCTGCAGAAGCATCGAAGTGGCCACCAGAGCAGACAGCCCCATGAAGATCAACCACTACTAAATGAACCCTGCATCTGGGGTTTCCACATTTGAAACTCCACCCTCCCTCTGAACTTCTTTTGCTCAGCCTCCAAGATTTAGAAAAATGCTACCATGACCATATCTGAACTGCCATATTTTCTAAACAGAAAACTACTCCATATTTGAAGCAGAAAGGATTTTCTTCATTTTATTAGATAACTAATCAGTAAATACTGAAAAGGAAGACATTTTCTGTGTTGACCAGAAATGACAGCACAATTACAAGAAATCACCAGGCCTCCCTGGAAGACTTCAGAACCAGATGCAGTCAGAACCATTGTGATCAGCAGTCACAGTAACATTTGGCTTTCAACGAAGTGAGGTGTAGTTGTCTTGCCTTCCACATCAAATAAAGTTAACAAGATTTGCTTGATTTTACAAGTTTTCACGTTGCTTTTGTGTTGGTGCATTAGTGCCTATTTCCATCAGTAAGTCAGTCCACACACTTAGGCCACAGACTTCAAAGTCTCCATCTCGTGTCTTCAGGAGTTTCAGAGCTGCTTGGGTCTGTTCCTTAAGATCTGCAGATCCCTGACAGAGACAGCTGAAGCGCTCCTTTAATTCCTCCCAGGACAACTCAGCTTTGTCAAGGCAACTTTTAACCCACCGTCCCTGCAAGGGATCATAGAGCAAGAGGCTTCCCCAGCCGGTTAAGAGGTCCAAATAAGACCTGCTGAACTGCGAATAGTGACCAGCCAGGAAGGCAAGAAGGGAACCCGGCAGGCAAAGGCAGAAGGCAGAAAACCTCTCCTGGTTGTCCATCAGCCAGGAAAGCAGCAGCTCGGCCGTGCACCCCTCTCCTGCAGCACCCTCCTGGCCCCCGTCCGGGCTGCCCCCATCCCGATCCCCGTCTCCGTCCTGCTTCAGCAGGGCCAGCGCCGCCGCCACCACCCCGCAGGCGCGGGCCCGGG
>VZRO01006423.1:35425-55271 GCA_013397915.1 Daphoenositta chrysoptera
CGCAGGAGGCTGCGGAGCAGGCGGCGGCAGGCGGCGGGCGGCAGAGCGCGGTTCTCCAGCAGCGCCAGCCCCAGGAGCTGCGGGCAGCGGCCCAGCGCGGCGAACGCCAGCGGAGGGGACGGCTGAGCCCGGCGCAGCCGCCGCCCGAGGAGCTCCCGCAGCTGGGGCCGGGCACGGAGGCGCTCATAGAGGTGCTGGAAATAGCGGGCCCACTCCAGAGCCCTGTCCAGGGTGAGGCAGTCCCAGTGCCGCACCAAGGCAGAGCGCGACACGGCCAGCAGCGCCGGCAGCTGCTCCACCTGCCCCAGCAGCGCCTCCATCCCCGCCCTGGCGCTCCGCGTTCGAGCGGGGCCCGCCGGCAGCCGCGGCCAACCCGAGCCGCCGAGGGGCGGCCTTGGTGGCTCTATTGGCTGCCTGGGACGTCAATCGCGGCGGATCCGGCTTTGGTTAAAGGAGTCGTGTTCATCTTCCGGCGGATCGCGCAGCCAAGAGCGGGAAACTAAGCCGCATTAAAATGATAAAAACCGAGCACGATTAATTTTTTTTTTTTTTAAAAGGGCCCTTCACGCCCTTCACCCTCTTCATTGCCCTCCTTTGGTCGCTCTACAGTAGCTTTATTTGTTATATTGTGTCGCCCAAAGCTACACGCAGGACTCGAGGTGAGGCCGCACCGGAGCAGAGCGGGACAATCACCTCCCGCGACCGGCCGGTCTGTCTATGCTAAGAGGCACAGAACAAGATGTCGCATACTATTCCTAACCATCCCTTAAAAAATAAACCTCTTCAGGAGCACAGAGGCCCACCTTTGGGGGTACTTCCTGTTATAAATACATATTCTAGTGTTGGCTTTTCGCAAATAATAAATGCTATGTGTATAATATTAACCCTTACGTTGTAGAAATGTAACCATTATTAAATGCTTTTCCTTTTGTTCTACCCTAGAAATAGTTGAAAAATAGCTAACCAAAGATATGTTGAAATGCTACTAACAAACTATAAGCTTAACTAGATAAGCACAGATGTGATGACTTCAGCCTTAGGAAGTAATAACTCCAGCCCCAAGGACAATCTCAAACAAACACAGAAGTGATAACTCCAGCCCCAGGACAATCTCAGATAAGCACGATGTAACAGACTCCGGTTACTGGACATCTCTATCTACAAATCTTCTAAGAATCAACATACAGAAGAATTCTTCACATCCCTTAAAGGCCATGTGTTTTTCGGGAAAAAGTATGAATATACATATTTGCCTATGACTATGTAACAGGCTGATGCAATAGAAATGTATATAAAGAGAGTGTCTCACTAAGGCTGTTGTGCTCTTGGCTCTGTGCCAAGGGTACCCAGCATCACCTGGATGCTGTAATCCTTTTGCTCTATCTTTTGTCCCTTATTGTTATTCTTTATTAAAAACCTTTAAATTTAGCAGGTGACTGGACTTCGTTTTTAACATGCCCAATGTCAGTGGTAGCTCGGGCCCTGGAGGGCAGCCGTGTCTGAGCCCAGCAGGGAGCAGGGCTGGCTGCCCAGCTCTGCCCACAGCTCAGTGTTCTGCCCCGGGCTGGGCTCACCCTTCTGCCCTTCCAGTTAATGACTTCAGAGCTCATTAGCGATTCCCCAGGGCACCAGGCCTTCTCCGAGGACCTGTGCCAAGCCTCTGGCTGCCTGCAGGATAACAACAGACACCTGCCCTGGCTGCCTGGGCACCAATGCTGCTGGCATTTCCCACACAGGTGCCCAGACAGCAAGGTGGGAACACTATAACTGCTCCTCTGCAGTGACAAGAGGTGACTCCTCTCCTTCCACCTCTGCTGGCTGAAGGACAAATTTACGCGGCAAGCAAGGGGTATTAGGCATGGCTTGACACAGCCTGTGTGTTGGAGTGACTGTTCTCAGGTGCTTGCCTAATGTCCACTGCCTCTAGGGCTTCCACTCAGCTGGGTTACAGGTTCTTTCCCTCCATCCTCATCTCCCTGACAGAGCTACACCATGTGTTCCCTCAGCGTGGGCAGGTGAGCAGCCTGGTCTGGCTTCTGGCACCTTCCACACGTGCACCTTTGCTCCCCTGCTCCTCAGGGTTGCAGCAGTGGCATCCAGGCGCTGGAGCTGGGAGGTTTGGGAGCTGCTGGGTATTCCTCTGGAAGTTCACCAGCCCTGTGGCACAATCCTAGCCAACGGAGCAGGTCTGGAGGCAGCAGAGTGGCCTGGTGGGTGCCTGGTGAGCCCCTGGTGCCTTTGGCTGAGCTGGGCTGCAGCAGTGCCCGGGGGAGGAGCGTGGACACCCTTCTCACCCAGTCTGGCAGGAGGTGGCCCTGTGTCCAGTCACGGGGTGACACTGCCAACCTGCCCAAGCAGCTCCTTCAGCTTTCTGAAAGGCACTGGCAACACCTGGCATAGTAAATGAGCTCTGACTGGAATTTACTGCAGGAACCAGCAATAGAAACCGAACTACAGTGCTGTGAGCTGCACTGCTGTAGGGCAAACCATAATGCTCTTTCTCTTTAAACAGCATTTTCCATCCTCGTGCAGAATGTATGTTCTCTTCTATACATCCTGGTGCTGCAAATAGTTTCCTCCGAGTTTGTTATTAAACTAATTGCATTTTTTGGCTGATGGTGTGTGCAAGGACTCTTGGTAGCTTAGATAGTAAGAGACAACACTTGTAGCTCTGATTTCAAACTAACATGGGTGAACGACAAGAAAGAGGCCAACAACTTGCTTCTACTGCTTTCTTTTCCACTAAGGAAAACTGAAATGTGTGGACAGAACCCGTTAGAATTCTGTGTCTAACTAGGAACGTGCTGAGACCTTGTCCCATGTCCACAGGTCCTTGCCCTAGAAGTAATATCAAAGCTGTTGGTGACCAGCTTCTCTAATTCACATCGCTTTGGAAATAAAGCAAAAGACAGATTACAAAAACTGTAAGGGTTTAGATACTAGGCTCCCTTCTCTAGACCCTCTTGTAGACTGCCCTAGATGGTTGTTTAGTAAAAATCTTTCTCAAGTACACTCACTAAAACAGATCTCTCATCTGAGCTATTATCCTATTTTCTTATTTCAGTCCTATTTTCTTATTTCCCATTTTTCTTATTTCTTATTTTAAAAAACATCAAGATCTAGGCTTGATGTTCTAGGTCACCTGTAGGTTAAGAGCCTAATACAGGCACTGGAGTGAAATTCTATGGCCCTTGTTTGTGATTGAAGGAGCTTATAACAACCTCTTAATGTCTATGAATATAATGTATTTTAAGGTATCATTCTAAAATATATGGTTTTCCCCTGAAAAATCTCTTTTAAGCTTTTTGTTAGATATTAAACATTAAATTGGTTACAGATGTCTAGAGATTTGTTACATTGTTCACAATGGAATCGCTATTGGAATTGATAAATTCATACTTACCTATCATCTGCCTTACCTGTATATTCCAATGCATGTTATAAAATAATGAACAGAAGATGGAATGTGCAAACTTTGCAGTTACATACAGTCGAGTGCAGCACTTTGGGATGTTACTCTGTGTTTTACTAATATGAAAAAGTGACAGAAACTTAGAGTGGTTGGATATAATTAAACATTATATATATAGTATGTAATATGTAATATATATATATATGTATATATATATACATGTATATATAGGCCTCTCTGGTTTAATATGGCACGTCTTGAATGAGGGGTTGTGGCACAGAACAATAAAACTGTTTCAGTGAATTCCATGTTTTGGTAGGGATGTTTTTGGAGGTGCATATGCTCCATGACATAAAGAAAAGATATTTCCCTGTACATCACACAACTTTTCACAAGAAATCTTTCACATTACTATTTTTTTTTTCTTTATTGAATAAAGCATATGAGCCTATACCCTGTGAATGTCTCTGTATGTTTCAGTTGAAAGAAATCAAATAATCACATTTGCAGCATCAGGAAACTAAAAAAAAAAACAGGTTGTGAAAATCTAAGTAGTCTGGAAAAAACACTGTTATCTGGAATACTCTTGCATGTGAAAGGAGATGGTCTGTGTGTTCTAGTGGGTCTCTGTAGAGCTGATTGAAAAATTAAATTTCCATCTTATGAAAAACTCTAAATATTTCAGCTTTTTTTCTTTTCTTAGGGTGAAAATTCTAAATATCAGCATTTTTTATCAAAAGGGCACAGGTTGACATCTCTGTAATAAAATGGTTCATGCAAAAAGACATTTATGTATTTCTAGGTATTGCAGCTGCATTTAGAGTCTCCTGTCATGATCGGGATGCATATACTGAAAAACACAGCCTAATGTGAAGGAGCAGCAGAGTTTTGCATTAGAAAATTATTTCAAGGAACAAAAACGAAACAAGGTATCAGTGAGACTGTTATGATTCTGTTACACTACAAAAACCCATAAAAACCGTAATTCTTTATCTACACTTACAATTAAAGGAACTCCTTTTCTTCTCTGAAGTTTGTGTTATTATTTGAGAACCTGAACATTCTCAAAATGCATTTTAGGATCTTCCACTGCAAGAGTGGGATCTATTTATCAGTTGATTGATCTGCTGCTGGTGTTATCATGTAGCAATCAAATTAAATTGAAAAATGTGGTTTTTTCTTACAGGTGAATTATTTGCATATGATTTTTAAGAGCTAGTACTCTCTTTTCTATGACCAGTCTCAGATCTAGCTAAGTAATAGCTTAGGTAGCCATAGGGTTCTGCCTTAGTAATCAGCATTATTACTAAGCATCAAAATTTTTCTTTATTGTCTATCAACTCATATTATGACTGTTACTACCTAATAGTATTGCTGAGTTGTATAGGTATTTTTAAAAAGTATCTGTACAGTGCTGAGTTGGTTTTATACCTGAGGAACACCTTAGGATAGTTGGGAGATTGCAAATTTGGAGACTTACTTCGGAAGTAAGTACTGAGAGACCGAGGAGGTGAGGGAGAGAGTTAAAATTGGGAAAGGGGAAAGGGAAAGTTCGTGTTAGGATGTCAGGAGATGCAGTAAGAGCACAGGGATGGGGCAGACAGAATGGTGAGTGCGTTTTCAGATACCACTGTGTGCAGAGTGTGCTTTCCTGCTTGGTTCTTTTTTAAAAAAGAAACCAAAAGTTTACTTCTAGGCTTCACATAGGTCTTTGGTTGTTTAATATCAACCTGTTTCTTCTGTTAATGATGCTTGTAGTGGTCTCTTATACTGTTTTAGGGGGTGTTTGGATGTGTATTTCATACTATGTAAACTACAAAGTCTCTCTATTTTTACCTAACAAGAAGTGAAACTCACAATACCTTAAAGAAAATCTTACAGAAGAATTATCACTTCATTACACAGTCTGAAAAAATAACCTTTGTTTTTCACTATTTAAAAGCAAAGAAGAAAACAGAAGAGAGAACAGGGTGTATTTTAAATGATAGGCTAGAGCACAGATTTACAATCACAACACATTGGATTGTTTGGATGTCTGCTGTATGCTTCTTTTAAGTAGCTGTGATAGTATGAACAGGGGTGGCCAGTTTCTTGTGTTACAGGTCTTGTTGTTTTGTTTCTTTTTTCCCCAATAAAGTCTATTTTTTTTTATTATTTAATCTCTAACATAAGCATTAAAATAAGAGTTTTGAGGGAACTCATCTATGGTTTTGTCAAGCTATAGTGAATGTTCCTCTATTACAGCTTTTGATTGATAAGATACATGGCAAAGAAAGTTGATGAGGAAGTCAGAGAAGTGTTTGTTAGGTACAGAAATCTGGGAAGTCATTTTCACAGCTCCCTGAAAACAAGCCCACTTTTCAGTGAAGCACTGCAAAACAGTTTCACAAGTCTTGTGTTTAATATGAATTACTGTGCTGTTTTATCTAAGCTGAGAAGTCAAGTAAAAGATTCATATGAAGTTTTATGGAACTGGTGAGTTTCTTCACTCTGGTTATGGAGCCAGTGAAATTCACCCTGGCAGGAAATACCAGTTTTGAAGCAAAATTGATCAAAGTAGCCAGAAGTCTGGATTTCATTGTTATATTTTCCTTCCTCTCAGAAGTCATGTTGGCTATAAAATGGTTATACTATTTCTCCTGAACAGAAATTTAGGACATTGTTTACTCATTCTAACTGGCATTATAAAACTCCAACATGGTCTTTCCTTAGATAAGGGGGTGTTATAGTAAATTACAAAAATGAATACATTGAGAGAGATGTATGATCATCTTC
The DNA here is from genome assembly GCA_013397915.1 of Daphoenositta chrysoptera. Lineage (NCBI taxonomy): Eukaryota > Metazoa > Chordata > Aves > Passeriformes > Daphoenositta > Daphoenositta chrysoptera. Next base: position 41,613 of record VZRO01006423.1, read on the forward strand.
TATATTTCTGGCCCTAATATTCACTTTCTAACTGGAAGGAGACTTGTTTAGCTGCCTCAAATTGTGTGTTAGGCACAAGTTTGCCACACTTATTATCTTACATGTAGTGAAGACTCTAAACTTGTGAACTATTCTTGTAGAATTTCTTTCTATTTCTGCAACAAACTGTGGAAAACTGAGGTTATTAGTCAAGCAGACCTGGCAGACTATAAAATCCCTTCCCTGCCTTCTGGTGAGGTACTTAGATTTGGTTTTTTGTGTGTCAATGTAATCTCTCTATCTCAAAAAAGAGCAAGGCTGTGGTGGGTTTCTGGTATTAGAACAGATCAAATTGCATAATAAGGGTGTAGAACAGATCAAATTGCATAATAAGGGTGTTGAACCTACTAATTTGTACATCAGCATGAGCCTCAGACTGTACAAAAGGCATATCTGTCATCAGGGGGATTTCCCCTGAAACCTCCAGGCAAGTCCTGCTTTTTGTGTATCAGTGTATCAGCAGCAATGCCCATTTGTGGTGAGTTAGGCTCTGATTTCAGTAACTGGTGTCAATGGTCAAGCATCAGTTTTGCAATGCACTAGAGTGAAAATTGATTGAAAATCAGCATGTTGAAAGAATGCTATATATAACATGTCACTGAGATAACCTAACCCTCACTCTGATTAGGAACTTCACCTATGTCTGGCTATACCAAAATGGAATTTTTAGGAAAATCGTATAAGCAGACAGACTTTGCTGCCTAGCTATTTCTAATTTTGATACTATGAGTCAGAATTATACCAGCAAAACTGCTAAGCTAGGGTATAGCTCTTCAGCACCAAAGACATAAACGTAAGTGAAATTGGGTGGCAGATGGAGTCACCTTTTTCTGTGTGAATAATCAATTAGAAGTGAAATTAGTACAGACATTCAAAGTTCCCTTACACCGTATGAGCCTTGTTAAATGATCATGTATGCACTCCAAAAGCAGTTGTGGTTGTTATTTGTGTATCAGCTACAACCAGTTTTGCCTGAGGTTGTTGGATTTTTAGCTGATATTTGCTGTGGGATAAGAGCACACATTAATGTTGCTCAGCTGATGAATGGTAAAGTCTGAAGCTCTGTGCTTTGGTCACTTGCCTTTGTTTGTGATGCCCTTTAGAGAGATTTAATTTGCTGCCTGTTGGGGTGGTGGGCTTGATAGGTCACAGCATGTACTGATTAGCTTGCCTACATGCCTTCTTTTCCTTTAAGCCAAGAAAATTCTTACCTACTTATTTTAAGTACTTTTCTTATGGGCTCAGGTGCGCAGATTCATCCCTCTGAGCCATTCTTCCAGCTTGAATCCATCCCCCTTTTTTTGGGTACCTGTTAAGAGCTGTCTTAAAGAGCTATCTGTTTTAGAGATCATCGTATCAGAGTCCTCTGAAAATAATATTCCATAAAACTTGAGTCATAAAGGCTGGCTATGGCTAAAGGTTTGGAATTTTGATATAAATACTCTAGTACTTGTATGAAGTGAAGCATAGTTGGACTAAGCTTAGTCTAGCATCACAGGTTTAATATTGAATGGCAAAGTGTCTGTAAGAGTACTGGAAGAAAAAAAAAAGAATGTTTAAGAATAACAACTAAAATTGTTTTCTACTTGTAGATTCTGCATATTTCCGTGACACTTAAATTGCTGTCATTCACAAGAGTTCAGGGAGATCTCATAAACACATTTTCATGTTGGATTTGGTAATATATTTCATTTACATAAAAAGATATATAAAACTCTATGCAAGACAACCATGTATAGAGCTATTTATATGTATGTCTGGGCTCTAATAACAGAAGTCATTTGGATTATTCACTTTCATTGCCTTAATATCCTGAAAACATCTTAAAATTGTCAGATACCACTCCTTTGCAGCTCTGTACAGTGTTTTTACAAATAATACATGTCTGTGTATTCAGAGAGAGCTGCACTAAAACACATATATGCACACACTGGGTAGACATTTCTTTTTTTGAGCGATAAGGCTTTTATGTATCTGTTGTTTCCATTTTCATGTCTCCAAAGCTTTTATGTGAATTTTTCCAGCACATTTCTCATTATTCTCTCAAATTTTACTCTGCTGAATGGCTGCTGCTTCCAGACATATAACCTGAAAAGTCCTGGGAGAATTTACATAAAAACAATAAAACCAAGGAAATGGAAACCACAGAATGTATACATAATCTTTTTTCAGTCTTTGCTATGAAGTTCATTGGTTAATATTTACAAACGAATCTGATTTTCCATTTTAACATCCTTTTCACTGTGAAGCAAATGTGGGAGACTGGGATGGTAAGAATCATGCTTGAAGTGAAGGGGAGCTAATATGTGAATCTCATTAAGGTTAAAAGATTTTATTTTTCTCCATCCTAGTATATCAAGAAGAACATCCCATTAAAAAAAAATCATATAAATGCCTGAATCAAGCAAATGTTAATGCAAAGATTTGAAGGGATTTTTCTTCCTCTTTAAGAAAATTGTAAAGGGTTTTTTTGTTTGTTGGTTTATTGATGTAAACACATATAAAGGAATACTGGAGTGTTATCTACACTCATAATGTCCTCTAAAAACAGATCATTAAAACTCATACAGCCACTTTTAGGATCAATAGTACAGTAAAACAATTTTGGCTTCCATTGACAGCTGCTTGCTAATAGCAAGGTGTGTACCTGTTGTGTACCTGTCTCAAAAATGCCTCGAGCACTGAAAGTTTTTTCCTAACTCCAGAGTTTTTAACTTAATGGTGTTCTCTAAGAAGCTTTTTTCCCACTTTTTACCAAAAAAAAGAGGTATTTAATTAGTAAAAAGGCCCAGAAACCAAAATATTTTGGTGTTGCTGTTTCCGTAGCAGTTAGGTTTGTGTATTTCATGTCAATTGATGTTATTTTGGTTGTCTGACTTGATTCCTAGTCCTGTGCACTTAAGGGTTTGTGTAATGGCAAAGATTGGAGCTTTTGTCTATATTCAAAAAGCAGGACAGTATAGGTAACATATGTAGTTCAATATGCTAGTTCATAGCTGGTCCTGAAATGTTGCTATTTGTTTGTCCAGTTACCAGTGTTGACTTGTATTTGCAGAAAAGAGTAACAATGGGCTAAAAAAAAAGGCAGCAGAGAGGCGATTCTAGCACATAGGATTTTTGCATAAGCCTAAAAGCCAGCAAAAGAAAATTCTTGTGCAGTTTGTACTTGTGGAGGGGGTGATGGTGATGGGTGAAGATTAATTCCTAGAACTAAAGAAAAAGTCTAAAAGAAAGGTCTGATTTAATAAAGGTCTTTTTCTTTTTTTTTTTTTTTTTTGGTAAAAAAAAAGGTAGTAGTAGCCCAGTTTTAAACCTGGAAATAATAAAATTCATATTAATTCCATTTGTTCTTACAAAAAGAGCAAAAACACTACTCTTAGTAGAAACCACTGTTGAAAGTATCCTCATATTTCTTGGTATTGCAATAGCTTTTTATATTTTGAGAAAAAGATATTGGTAACTTCATCAAGGAATAATTACTCTCTCAGAAATGTATTTGAGTTTTATATTCTGCATGGGGAAAAATGACATGAAACAATGAAAAATTATTGTGTCTGGTTTTCTCTCTGTGAAATGCTGATGCTCATCAGCATTTGAAAGAATATGCAGTTCTGTTAACTGACAACTTACAACCCTTGGGGGCTGGAATTGGCTCCCTTGCTTTTTGTAGAAAGAGTTGGGTCTAATAGTTCTTAGAAAAGGGACAATATGGATCAAATCTTCCAGACAAAACCTGCTGGTGATTGACTGTTCTGAACCACCTAAGGGAGTCAGGCACCTTGCCACAAGAGCAAGTCAATGGGAACCAGATGCCTGGGGGTCTTGAGAGCTCTTGGAAATTTCTGTATTAACAGAGATGATTGTGTCCAAGTTAGGGATCCTCATTCGTGTGGTGAAAGCATCCCGTGCATCTGGCAGCAGTCAGGATTTATATGGGAAACTCCACAGTTTGTAATCTGGGTGTAACTCACCGAAATACTGCAGTGGATGGACTATGAACTACAGTACAGAAATGATTTATCCAAGGAAATAGCCCAGAACATTTCCATGGGAGTCATCTGAGTAATTTTTTAATCTCGGAATGCAATTTGGTTCTATTTTCTTTAGTGGTCTTTGCTATCAAAACAGTGATTTCACTATGAATGGGAGGTTAGAATTTTCTACTAAATGAAGTTATGAAATAAAATTACTTGGGCTAAATCAAAATGCTAGTTTACATAAAATAAGTATGGTTTGTCTATTCTCTTCAAAGGACTTGGGAAAGAAGAAAGGGTCTTGTCAATCCCTGTCCTGTTGACAAAACTGAGATACATGTCCTGATCCAAAACTGCCATTTCTCTTGCTGGTGTGCAAAGAACCACAGAAGACATGGAACTGGAAATGTAGATATTGCCTGCTTGGGTGCAGTGGTTCCTCAGAGAGTAGGCTTAGAATGGGCTGATAGTCAGAACAGAAAATGTTTGTTTCTCCTTTTGCTTACAGCGTATTCGGGATGTTTTGTTTATTTTTCTGAATTTCTAATAGCATTTTGCTCTTCCTAATTTGCAAGTCTTTGCTTTTACAGTTTTTTCAATCACTCCCATGTGAAAACTTTGCAATGTGTTTCTTTAGGCTTCATAGCAAACATGTAAGGTTCAAGTTATACAAAAATTATTGGTTCTAGGTAATTTGTTCTGTGAATAGATGCCTTCTGCCTGACTTGCTACTATAGCCAATGCATCACTGTCTCAGGTAACTTGAATTAACTAGTACTTGGGAAGTACTGACAAAGATATTGGTCCAAAATTACAATATGGATCTTACTTCATGTTTAAATTTTTATTTTACATGTAGTTTACATTGATAAATTGCAAATAGTAACTTCAGTCCTGTTCCAAGCATCTCTCCAGTTATTATATTAATAGACATAAACACAAATTTAATCCACAAGGTTTGGTCATGGATTTCCCACTAGATTTGTCTCTGAAGTGATTCAGCATCCCAGTTCTTACCAGCTCACTGAACATACCCAGTCAGTTGTAACTGGTCTGCCATATTCAGCAAAATCAGTGGAATTGTACCATATCCCAGGGGAGGATCATGTTGCCCTTGGGAAAACTGGGAGACTCTGTAGCATTTTACTAAATTTTTAAAATATCTTTTCCAGTAAAGCTATTCCAGACTCTCTTTTTCAAAAATTTACATGTTGTGTGCCTGGAATTCTTTGTACTTGCTCAGTAGTGCAATTCTTTGTACTTTGACAGAAGCGTAATCTCTTGGCTTCATTCACATTTTTGCATTTGTTATTACCTGTCCCAGAAGATGAGGGTAGCCCAGGTTCTTTTTAATAGAACCTTTAGGGTGAATTAGAGTGAAATGACCCAGAATGATCTTTGTTTATACACACACACACATACATATATAGGGTTTATTTTAGAACAATTTGGTTGCCATGAAAAGGAAGCATGTAGCTGTTTTGGTTATTATTATCTATTGTAACACAATATAAAGATAACACTTCAAAACACGAATAAAGAAAAAAAAAGGAAGAGTAGAAAGATACAGTCACCACCCGTGGATGACGCAAGGAGACTTGATTGTTGCAATTTCCACGTCCCTTGGTCAAAGTGATGGTCACGGTCTTGATACTGATGCCTTATCCCTGTTCTTAAAATCAGAGCCGAGCACAGTTAGAAGGGAAAAAGGGGTTTTTCCCTCGGTATTTATTTCAAGGATCCCTGGTGCACTCTGTCCAGGTGGAACACTCTGAACATGCACATCAAAATGCACACCCCAAATGCCCACCCAAAATGGACACCCACGATAGATGGGCTNGTGGAACACACCGGTCAGTTGGTTATTTGGGCTCAGATCCAGGTGGAATTTTACACTGTCTGCTGTAACACCGTGGATCACAGGGCACTTTGGGGGTCTTTATTGGTTTATGACACCTTCCAAGACCTGACAGCTGCCTCTCACATCAGCATAGCTGAGCCGATTGTGGCCCATCAGAGGGTAAATACATTCAGGTCTACACTTGAGTGTAGCAGTTCTTCTTCCAGAGGGGAGTTTTCTCACCTGAGCCAATTATGTAAAGGAGGAGATTGGCGTGATAAAAAGCAGTATCCCACCTTGAACGATCTGCTTCTTATCAGCCTCTTATTTGGCACAAAACCCAGCTTGTAGCTCCCAGCTCGTGCACCTCCTCTGCAGCTGGGCAATTACTTTGCACATCATTTGCAAAAGCACCTGTTGCTTTTGCAAATGGCTGATTTTTTACGTTATTAACTATTAACATTCCAGTCTCACAGCACTTCTTCTGATTTGCCTTTTATAGTGTCTCATGGAGAAGCAGATACTGAACTCAGCCTATTCACAGGATATAAAATATCATTATATATTCTACTTAGGCTACCTACTTATCATTAGGTTAACGATCTGGTTTTATTATTGGAGTAATAAAAATTAAAGTTAGCCCAAGAACATTATAATTTTTATCTCTGTCCAGGAAGACTTAGTGTATGTTACAGCAGATATGTATCAACTGTTCTGCCATGATAGATCACTGCATAATTTTGTTTACCATACATTTTTTTTCTACAGATCAAAATTTCACATCTATAGCTATGAGGGTGGAAATAGAGGTCCTCATGATGGATTTAGACCCTAGCACTTGAGTATATCAAGACTGCAGTATTTCAGATTACTGTTTTCCCCCTTTTTTTTTTTTTTAATGAATGAAGCCTGGGGGCCACAGATACACCACCTACTGTATTTGGTAGCAAATTCCATATGGAATTACTAGCATCTCATGCTGCCATATCATTCAGATAACCATTCTGAATATTTAGTCTTAGTTGTTTGGTCTACTTTGTGCCTAATTCTTCTCACTTGTCAGACCTACAATATTTTGTACAAGTGTTTTTTCACATTTGTTGAATCATTTCTTGATTTAATTATTTTGTGGAGTGTCCATTGCCTGGACTTGTGGCAGATGAAGAAATAGAAATGTCCTAAAGTTAAAGATCACACAGAATAAGTTTTAATACTGACTCTGGAATTATGACTCTGGTCTTATTTGTAAGCATGGCTATATGTTCACAAGGTTAAAAAACTACCTTTCTGTCTCTCATCTTTCTCCCCTCATTGGTTTTGGGCATTTGATTTTGAAGTTGTTCTGCAATCTGATCTTACTAAAAGTTTCTCAGTTCATTTCAGCAACAAATGTCATTAATGTGGGGGGCTGGGTAACCAGTCCCACCATTGCCTCTAACTCAGCCTGTGACAGGCAGCAGGGAAGCAGAACGGTTTTGGCCAACCTCAATTAGGAAAACATTCCCAAGGCATTGGCTACAGCATAAACAGAGATGCCTCAGGCTCTCACAAGAGGAAAACCAAATGTGTACATTGCTGAACAAAACCAGCTCCTTATTTCTGACATTGATATGGTTAACAGAATAAAGAATCATTCCCAATGAAGGAAAGGATACACTGGAAAAGGATGATCTGTGGATTGCAGGTGCTGAAGTAACATACCAAAGATATAAACACTGGCCTTTTGTATGTATTAGATATTCCCTTATCATGTTTCAGATTGTAACGCTGTGAACTGGGAATTTTCTCCTGGAGGAAAGGAAATGTGTCCTTACATGAAGTGTAAGGTCACAGAGATGATTCTGCTATTGATCAACCTCTCCACAGCAAGAACGGTTGTAGAAGAGGTAATACATTAAAAAAGTAGTATTTGTAATTTGTTGAATCTTCTGTCTGTGACATCAAAATGTTTAACAGGTGTCCTTTGCCTCACAACCCTCATGAGATAAACTCCACAATCACGTTACAGATTGTAACTCTGAAGCACTTGCAAGATTAAATAACTTTCCCTTAATAACTTAAATACTTTGGGATCACACACAGATTTCTTGTTTTGGTATGACAGCAAGTGATAACCAGAGCCAAGATTATTCCCAAACCACCTTATTTCCCTTCTCTATTAGCATTTTACCAGATACATGGCTTGCAGCATAAGGAAGAAGGAAAGACAGGGAAGGGAAATATGTGCAGGATGCTTCCATAAATCGACTTAATAAATCAAGCCCATCTTTATACAATTCTTGGTGTGCACTTGCATCAGACTACTTTATGAGATTATGTTTTATGAATGTCTATTTTACAGACGGGAAAACTAAAATAAAAAGTGATTTAGCAGAACTCATAGAACAGATACATTTGCAGAGCTGGGAAAAGGAACTGAATCTCCCAACCCCACAAGACAGGAATAACTTATTAAATGAGCTGGCGTTCATCCTGTTTCATTTGGCAATGTAGTATGGTGCAGAGGGAATGGTGTTCTTTCCATTAGGAATGCTTTGATGATGACACTGTAATAGAAGAATGAAAAGGAATGCTGGACTTGAAGCATTCCTTAAGGTATAAGATTGACTGTTTGAACTGAGAGCTGGAAAAAAGTCCTGGAAAAAAATAGCAATAGAGGTAGTATCTCAACAATTGCTTCTGAGAAATCTTAATTTGGAATGTTGGTGGAGAAAGTATAGGGTTAAGGGATAAATGCTGAACAGCTGTGTCAGGAGCACCATGGAAAAGGTTGGGAGAACTGTGAAGGCAGCGTGGGAAGAAACTCAAACTTGCAGAAATCTAAGCATGCACCTAATTTTCACCTGTAAGGACTATCCTGTCTCTCTTCCTTTACCTTGCTAGCCAGGCAATGAATCTTTCATTTCCTTTTTACAAAGGCAGGTTTATTGCAAATTACACATTTTGTGAGTGTGCATCACTTTGAATAGGGTAGAATTTTTTGCTTCACAGGTGAAGCAATGTGAGAAAAATAGAACTGAACTTGTGAGATAGCCAAAGTACCTTCAGATTTATGGGGCTTTGATATGGAAACAGGATCCTAAATTGGACTGCAGAAGTTGTTCCAGTGTCTAGGCTAGTGTAGTTTGATGAAATTGCTGTGTTTTCGTTAGGTAGTCAGTAGGGAAGAAAGACACATTTGTCTCACATTAAACACCTCTGTATGCCACATATTTGCTTTGGGATTGACCTTAACATTTTCATCTCGAGGTATCAGATCAGTACCTCTCCTATTGAAATACATTTTTCCTCATTCAGTAAAATATTACAGTTATGTCTCTGACAGGTATAGACAGAAGTGTTGTGGGAAAATATCAGTGTGGTTGTGATGAGGCTAGGAAGACTTTGAATTGAGTCCATATACTTCTCTGTAAGAAGAGATCTAAAGCTGTATCTATAGTTATCTGCAGTTCTCTCCCATTTGGAATAACCCCTGATAATTTTGTTCTTAGGACCTAGGCTCAAAAAAAAGAGCCTCATCTGATTTTATTAGTGGGAGTTTCACTGTAAGGGATAGAATTGGGACCTGGTTTACTATTAATAAAAACTCAACAAACTATTTTCATACAAAGCCCAATAACAAAAGGAATAAGTTAAAGGGAAGGAAATTTGAAGCAATGAATCTTAATGATTTAAGAGAAACCTAGGTACGTGTCAAGAGAAGGAAGACATTGAAAGCAAAAAGAAAAAGAAGGAAGGCAGGAATTTGACCGGCCATGGGGGAAGTGTGTGTGCAGGCATTATTGCTCTGGTAGAACATTTTCTGTTTAAAATAATTTTTGAGTTCTTGAAAAACTCATTGGTCTTCTGGTATTCATGGTCTGGAAATTTTGAAGGTTTCAAGAAACTGCAATGTGTGCATGAGAACTCTTTGTAAATTGCCTCCCAAAGCACAACATTCATCTGCTAATTCCTATGAAAGTTAGTTTGTGTATTTTGATTCAGCTGCTATAAAAGAAGCTGATAAAATTATTCCAAAACACTTACAAGAAGACGATGTGGCAGTGCTAGCTGTTTAGATAATCTTTTTCTCACTGCTCTTCTTGTGCTGTCAGCAGTTAAAATCTGGTGTTTCTATGTGACCTCAGCATCCTATTTTAATGATTTGTCCATCCTAAGTAGAGACCAACCCCAAAATCTAGGTCTCTTGTAAAATACAAGGAACGGGAACAGAGATCATTACTTCATTTACATTTGGGCTAGTTCTGACAGACATCTGAGTCAGATTAAGTTGTTATACGTCTGAATCACTTTCAATTGCTACATTGTCATGTGAAGAAGACAGTGTAGAATGAGCTATAGTTAGAAAAGTTTAGAGTTCTGTATGTGAGGGTATCATTGGTTTCTCTCCAAGAAGGAAGGAAGGTGTTACGAGGCCTATCCACTACAGGTGGGGATTTAAATCATCTTTTTCAGTGTAGAAACTGAGGTCCTCATATTTAAGAAAAAATGAATAATAACTCTCTGCTTCATTTACGTTTAAGGCACTGTTTGTTTAGAGACAGATTATTGTGCTTTGTCAAACAGAACATTGACTTTGGCCTGGTAATCATTGTGTGGTTGTGCACATCAACTGCGTGTTCTGTGTCCATGGATAAACAATTACAACACTCAGCCAAATAATTTGGAAAATTAGCAGGAAAGTGGGATCAACAGATATAACAAGACAGATGCCTGTGTCTCTGCCTGCTGAGATCTTCATCCTCCACTCTACATTGTCTTTCTCTTGGTCTCTTTTCTTCTTCCCATTCAGTGACTGCTGCTTCAGCTCCCTGGGCATTGAGAAGCTTTGATCTAGATAATTTTCTCTCCCATTTGTAAATGACCTGCAAGGTACCTTCATAAGAAAATCCTGATAATGTCACAGAACGATACAGGACTCAAAGGTCATCGGAGGTGGTGATAATAAGACAGTTTTTAGAAAAGGGCTGAGGAATTACACAGATAAGATGGGCCATTGTGGTCATCCTTGCTGACCCTGTGCTCCAGAATTTAATCTCTAATTATCTATGCATCAAGGTTTATGATGTGAAACCAAGTAAATCTTTCAGGATCTTTAATTCTGAGTTTTTGTCCTAAATCAAAGAAAGCTTATGACATCTTTAGATAGAATTTGTTGCATCTCAGCCACATACAAACATCTATTATAAGAATTAATTTTAACAGTAGGAAAGGAATATTATCTAGATGACAATGTGTAGAACCATTTTGTCGTGGTATTAATATTGTTCTGGTTTCCTACATGCACATATGACTTCCAAATATGCTTTATCTTCCTCAGTCACAGTAAGTCCTCTCTCTCTCTCCTTTCCTATGTCTGTCTTCAAATCATTGTTTATTGATGTACCCATTCATCCTCTTACTTGTTTGGAAATAGACTGTCAAAAGTATTATCAGAACATGTGGACACAGGAGGTTGAAAGTGAGAGGCTCTAAGATTGATTATGTGGAGGACTAAAGAAAATTATTGCATTTCACAAGGAAAGTTTTGTGTATTTTCTCTGCAAAGGTAAGCAAGGCTGTAACTGAAATAACCTTACGTAGAAAATGTGTTTCTGTTGGGGCTCCAAAGTTACTGTGTCAAATTTGAAAGCCAAATTCTAATGCTAAAGGGTGAAAGAAGTGTGAATCTCAGTTCGTTCATAATTGTGATGTCGCTGCTGAAACTTCCATGGCATTCATATAATGGACATTTCAGATGCATTCTTGGCACCGTGTTTCTGTCACTTTTGCTCGTGTTAAGATTGGACCTAACCTTCAGTTTTTTTGTTTTTCTTAACTCTTGTACTGGATGTTACTTGTCTAGTATCAATCCTCAATGGAAAAAGATACATAGGCAAAGTATCTATGAATACAAAGTATTTTACTCTCACGTTATTAGATTATCCTTTGGTACAAACTGACCACATAAAGGAGCGCACAACCAACTTCAGCTTCAAAACTGCTTTTCCAGTCCTTCCCACCGGTACCTATGTAAATGCTCACAAAAGATTTATTTCATGGCATCTGGAAAAGCCTCAGCTTAACTCCCTGTGCAGAATTGCTCCTAAATTTAGAGGGAGTCTTGTAACTTCAAGAGAACGTGAACCATGAGAAGCTTCTAGTCAAGATGTAACTGTTGGTTATGGGAATGTTTTTCAGCTTCTCTAGAAACTGGCAGGACTTCTAAGTACAGGGGACATTTGAACAAAATTTGTCTTCTCATCTGAAGCTGGTTTTTCTATTGAGTTGACATAAATTGTATTTAAATTGCTGCTCCTTATTAAATAACAATTTTTTTTTTTTTTTTTCCTCATGGTCAGGTAAAAACTGTAAGATAAGCAAGTGCATGGAGGAATCAGCTCATCAGCTCACCATTGGTTCCAAACCAGTGCATTTTTAGGATATAAAATATATATAGGGCTTTTATTCTCCTTTTTTTTTTTTTTTCTGAGCAAAAAATTGGATGAGCCAATGAAAAGAGTCTTGCCCAGGGGCATTAAAATTTTGCTAACCGGATCAGAACTAGGAGGTAATTTAATTGTGTGCTGTTACTCACATAGTAGGTGGCTAGAGCTCATCATAGTTAACTATATCAGCACGCTAATGAATTGCTCTCATTTAAGTAGCACTCATCACAGCAGTTAATAGTCCATCAGAAAAGCATAATAATAGTATAGGATAGTATACAATAAATAACAAGAGTGCATTTGATTGGCCAGGAATGAATATCTGCTATTCAGAGAATAGGAATTTGCTTATAGTGCAATTTTTGACAAACAGCCCAGCATTAATTACACAAATCAAGTTTTCCCAGCAGATCAGAGTACAAAGAAATTAATGTATATAAAAAAATAAGGGCCATTTTGATGTGTGTTTCAGCAATTAAGTGAAAACAATTCTTTCCATACATAATGTGTTTTGGCTAGAACAATTTAATTAAGTGACTCTACACTGAAAAAGAAACATAAGTGCACAGTTTGTCTGGAACACTCTTATTGAAAGTGATAGCATGATACCATTAGGAAACTCAACAAGACAATCTACATTCATGCATTAAGAGAAGCAGAAGTCTGAACATCTGTTTCCCGCTATTGAATTCACAAAAGGGGCTTCGCTGTGCAGGGAATACATGGACAAACAACAGTTGGAGAAGGTTATCTCTGACATTTAACAAAATGTTGAAGTATCACAAAAATGACATAAGGTGAGAATGAAACGTCCGAACTAACGGTGTGCTAAAAGTTACCTTGGCAAATGAAGCATAGAGATAACAAGACAAACCTCTACCCCTCACTCTTTAAAATGTGTAATATGAATGATCAGTTTATTAACAGCATACTTTTTTAATTCAAGATGGACTACAAGGTGGCCTGGAATGGTTTTGGAGAAATATGCAGTAAAGAAAGTTCCCAAAGATATTTCATTAGCCAGGGAAAAAAAACTTGACAATGAAAAGATGCGCCTATAAGTGTTAAAAAATTCCAGAAATAATAGTCAAATTAAAGAAAAAACAGAGTTTTATCTTGGATGTGACATTTTCTTCTCTCCTTTCCTTTTCTACAACCACGAGTCTTGAAAAGGGAGCAATAATAAAAGAGAAATGGAACTAAGAACCAACTCGCTGCCAAGGGCTGTAATACAATATCTCAGCATTTCAAGGGTAAATCAGTCTGAACTGCATTTGCCGGCCCTCTGAAAAAACTGTTTTGAACTTCCGTTCAGCCAGTGCGGACTGCTGAAGGATAGGAAATCTGTGTCAGAGAGAAAAAAAAAGAAAAAAAATAA